>BJEL01000070.1:1800000-2038176 GCA_019972355.1 Drosophila kohkoa
GACAGAAATGAAAGAACTGCAATCAGCGAAAATCCAGATACGCTTGCCAAGAAATTCACATATCTATAGACAATTGTATATTGGCTGGACTTTCAAAATGTCATTTGAGCTACTCACGAATGCATTTTATTGGATAATAAAATATAAAGTTGAGCGTGATGCAAAAATGTCTAGAAAATGTAAAAAGACACTTATTGATATATTCCATAAGAAAATATAAACTCTTAGAGTAATGTAAAAATGTAAAACTTTATATAAAATAAAAAAAAAAACGTACTTTTGATGTAAAATAAAAATATGTAAATAAGCATTTGATATACATATTTATAAATAAATTGTAGGCTCCACAAGTAATGAAAAATATATAAAAAACCGTTTCATATATTTAATAAATAAACTATAATATTGCTTCAATGTATAAAAAATATTTGCGATATTTAATAAAATTCAATAAAATATAAATTTCAGAAATCAAAAATCTTCTAAAATATTTATTCAGTAGTAATCCATATGTATATAAAAAATCTTTTGGTATATTTAACCAATAAATCTTTCGCATCTCCCTCACAAGAATCAAGTGGCCCCCTTTACTCAAAAGAGTATTTGACTCCCATCACGTTGCGTTGCATTGACAGGGAAAACAACGGCAAATGCGTGGAAAATGCCAAGCTGTGGATGTTTTTAAAAGGTGGAAATGCCTTTCGAGTATTAATTTGCGCAAACACTTGAGCTGAATGAAGGCACAAAAGGAATGAAAACAAGTTAATAAAATAGCTGCAGCTGGCGTTCGTTCGTTTGTCTTGTTCCTGTTCCTTTTGCTTTGTTGCTGTTGCACAACTCGCTCGATTGTGTCGCCAAGTTGGAGAAGCAACATTAACCATTATCCTCCACCCGCTACCTGCAAAAAACGTTCAACTCACTTTGGCCAATGGGTCACTAATTGTTGGCAACAACGGGCTATCGCCTGTACAAACAAACTCGACTCCACGAATGCGTTAAAAGCTTCCTCCTGCCACCTTCTCCGTTGTGTTCTTATTGCCCAGTTTCCTACCTCACAATTACTTGCTGAGCTCAAGTGCATTTAGCCCGATGGCGTTTTACTGTTTGCCTTAATTGAAAACTTTTGCGCAGATATTTTTCGTGTTTGCCGTCGAATATACTATATACCGTGTATAGTATATAGTATATACAAAAAAATAAAAGTGAATTGGAAAAGTTTCTAGTTTTTAACGCTTTGCCGCCTTGCATTTGTTTAGCTCTACTGAGCGACTTTGAGCGGCTTAAAGTTTCAGCGACCAATTCAAGCCTTTTTACCACCTCTCGGCAACTTCCGCAACACCCCGCCTCCCCCTCGATTTTAAAAGTTGCCCCGCCAATTAGTTGGGTTGCATTTGCAGCATGGGGCAACAAACGAACAACAACCAGTAACTACGGTAATTCCGAACTGCGAACTGCGAACTGCGACGAACTCGAACTCGATGCTGCTGCAGTTCTACAAAAGCGCATTACAATTTGGCTGCTGTGCTGACAGCTTTTTGCACACCGAAAACTAATTGGAAAAAACATGAGAATTGTTTCGTATTTTTGGCCAATACTCACACGAATTAGCTGAACATGTGTAAAAGTCCGAAGAAATATTGAACAACAAGCAAAAGCATGAGCAACAAAATTCTATCAATTATCTAAGTTGTCAAGTGTTTTGGAAATTACATTCCACATACGACAATTTTTCAAGTAGTTTTACAATTTTTATAATAACCCTGCAAGTTATTAATTGAAGTCGTGTTCAAGAGTTGCAAAAATTAAGAGTCACAAAGAGGTCATTGCATGGGGCCAAAGGATGCTTGACCCCAACGACTTTTGTCGTGTACGGAAGTTGAGTCAGCACAAGTTGCATTTGCTTCGGAATCAACTTTTAATGGACAAAGTGATAGAACTATCAATGGTAGGTGGTGCACAGACGATTGACAAATAAACAGATAAATGGAAAGTCTTCAGACATTGTGACAACATGGTAAATATTTTTCCAAATATATTGACAATGCAATTAGAGGAAGATTTCACAGGGAGACAGTTGAAATTTCTTTAAGGAATGTGAAAATAATAGAAAGTTAAAAATAAAACTATATTATCGGTAGAATTATCGATATTTCGTATATCGATTCCGAGATAGGGGGAATATTGAAAATATAAAGTTATTTGCTTTATTAATTTGCTTATCTTATTAAAGAGCTAACACAGAAAAGTATCAATAGTAAATATTGATAAGAAACAAAAAGGATCGGTATATCGATAGTAATCGATAGTACTTATTTTTTGATTAACTGTATCAATATTTTCATAATGAATGAATGTATCAAATGTCTAAATAATATTTGAGCGAAGCTGTTGTATTATAAGTATAAGAATGTAAGATAGTAGAACTGATGTTACTATCGATATATAAAGAATGATAGAAAGCAACTTCGATAATTTTTTTCGTCATTCGATAGAACGCAACTTCGATAGTTTTCTCTTAAACTTCTAAACAAGTTGCTAAACAAAAAAGCGAGCACCACTTTTTGCTGCTGTTTAGAAACTTTTTAAAATCAGTTGTTGTCCAATCACATCTGTGCAAGTTTCAAGGTCTGCAAAGTTTGACAAACTTTAACAACACTACACATTATGCAAGAGCTCTAGAGTACTTAACTAAGACGCAACTAAGCTCGTCTGTCAACTTTAGTGGGAACCAACACAGCACATAGAAAGTAGAATTGACTAAGTACGGAACACGAGTATTGATAAAGTTTCAGTTGTTGGTAAAAAGTATTTAGTACTCACAATTTCCCGCTGCAGCTTGGCAATGTTGAAATTGGCCTGAGCCAAGCGAACGCTAAGCGTTGCCACATCGCTGGTTAGCTGCGCCCGTTCGTTTGTATTGCGATCGACGAGCTTGAGCATTTTATCCTCGAGACTTTGATTCACTTTCTGGACACGTTTATGCGATTCGTACAATCGATCGTATTTATCCTGCCACGCAATCACACTATCCTCGAGCTCCACTTGACGTTCCGTTTCACGTAAGCAAGCTGTTTCCAATGCGTACAATTGAGTTTGCTTCTCGAGCAGCGCCTGTTGCAGTTGCTCAATTTCTGTGCTGGACGTGCTGGAGGTGGGCGTGGCTGTTACAACTGCTGTCGCTGCTTCTGCTGCCGCTGCTGCTGCTGCTGCTGCAACTGTTGCTGATGTGTCTGGTGTTGTCGGAGCACCCGCTGTGAGCGCATCGGTGGTCGTCTGCAATTGAATGAATGTCACGGTGAATAACGTAAAATAAAACTCAATTTATGAAGGCAAAATGTGCAATTTTTGTAATTAATTTTGCTTCCGTCTCCGGCATCAACATCAGCATTCAGCTTCAGCGCATACCGGACGCAAGTGTCACACAATTTCGACTGCAAAAATGCTACTAAAGTCATGACACAAACACTGCCCAGAGTGGGAGGCAAAGAGAGAAAGAGAAGAAGAGAGGAAGAGAGAGAGCGCGCGCTTAATGGCAGCATCCAGTCATGCTATTGTGCTTATTACAAGCGGATCTTTTGGAAAAAATATAAATTAAAAAGCGTGTAGCATGTGCTCATATCATAAAACTGCACGTCATGCTCATAAATGCTACGTAAAGCCAAACAGAGAGGCATTAAAAGAGATAGAGAGTGAAAGACAGATAGTAAGAGCGGGAGAGCTACAGATCGGGTTGATAACTTATGGGGGGAGTAAACGGTGAAGAGCGCACTGATAACACGCTATGGATTTCAGCTCAGCTCCGCACAAATCAACAGGGCAGCATCTGCTGTTCATTTTTACTTAACACAACAGAGATAAGACAATAAAGTAGTAAAGTATTAAAGAGAAAATAATGATTGACAATCAGATACCTTAGAGTGTAATTCAATGAATTAAAATCATGATCATTAAAAAATAAGATATATTGATGAATTGAGTTTAGTATATGTTAATGTTGTTGAAATATTATTTTCGCATGACTATCAAACAAAGATTTAAAAAAAAAAATAATAAACTGAAGAAATTTCAGAAAAAGTGAAGAAATTTTTTATGGAATGAATAAAGACTTAAAAGTATTTTCCGGGTTTTTTCAAAGTTATTTCAATTTAATCCATTTATATATCTTCCACACTATATATAATAAAATTTTGAATAGCAAATATTCTAAATATTCTGTAACGATAATCTTTATTAAATTAATGAATTATTTATATTGTTCATTTTATATTATATTAAACATTTTATACATTTTATTTCTCCTACTTATGTAATTTATTCTTTTGATTCTTTTTTTATATTTATGGTTTTTAGTTCATTTATTTTATTAACCTAACCTTATCTTGTAACTCTTTAACAGAGTATTAAATGCGCACCATCAACAAATGTTAATCAGCTGCTGTTCTGAGGGCAGCAAAAAGAATAATGCTCTCTCCCCCATATTCTTCAAATTAACCACACAGTTTGCATAGGAGGTCATCTGCTGATAACCACAACAACAGACAGAACCAAAGAGAGTCAGCGAAAGAGCGGAAAAGCAGTAGAGAGAAGAGCGATAACGAGATCACACTAAGCAGAGAGTAAAACTCTCTCAGATAATGTAATGATTGTTCATGTAAATTTGTAAAGTAAAATAATAAAATTTATTATGAAACATGAAATTAATGACCTCATGGAAATGTTGTAATATACATCAATTAAATAACGTAGTTATCCAATAAAGTGGTTCAATTAACAGAGATCAGAATGCAAAACTCATATTTTAATATAAATGTAATAAGCAATTATAATTAAATTAAATAATAAATCAGTTAATTAGTAAAGACAACTAAAAGCTTTGCAATATAGACGCCAAAGTTGCTATCGAAATCATATATCAATTTAATTATTATCTTGTTAGAGGCATGATCTGAGCAGAGCTGCAAAAGAGAAGCGCGAAAGCAGGCTCCAATCAAAGTGCAAACTACGTGCATATGTGTGAGTGTGTGTCTGCTTATAGCTATCTCTATGTAAGTATGTGTGTGTGTATGTAATTGGATTAAGTTGACAGAAAACAACAAGAAGAGCAACCAGAACGTTGCCAGCTAAAACTTTGTCTTTGGTTACAGTCACAGACAACGAGAAGCCTCAACAGAATGTGTGTGAGAGAGAGAGACACACACAGAGAAAGAGAGAGGGAGATACAAAGAGAAAGCGAGAGAGAAGGAGTCAAAGGACTGGCTTGTCATATATGAAGGCGATGAGGTCGTCGTCGTATCCTCAAACCTAAAAACTGCAAAATGCACAGAAAATTTAATTAAAAAAGGATTTTCGGGCTCGCAAAAGTTGCTTGGCTTCGCCTCTTGTTCTTCTTCTTGTACTTCACCGCTTGCCACTTCACTTCTAAGACGCTGTGGCCGGGGCGTTTTTTGTCTTGTGCCGCGCCAGCAAAAGTATTTTCCTTTTCTTTATCGCATACATGTGAGTATTTGTGCCAACGCATAGCAAAAATTGAATTTATAGTTTTCAATGCTCAGCATCGTTCAACTCCTCTCTTCAGTCTGCTCTGTGGGCGTGGCCAATTGCCAACGACAGACAAAGCAATTAATTAAATTAGGCAACGGCTTGAACTAAAAGCCACTGCCAATAGTTAAAACGAGAGGGATTCAAGCTGAAGCTACCAATTATTTCCTTTGTATAGAAAAGTGTTTGCATTTAATGCAATTTACGCCACAGTCTATTAGCGGCAATTTGAAGATAGAAAGAAGTTTTATGATTTGAGTGACGGCAAAAAAAGAGTTGTAAAAATGCAGTTACATAAATGTCAGCTAATGAATATATTATGAAGCAAACTTTTGACATTCATATGACTTTAAATACCAAATGTATCCTACAAAAAAATGATTTAAATTTTAACAACAAAGTTTCTTATTTATTAATGTAAAAAAATGCATAAAAAAATGTAATTATTATTGCCAGTAGGAATATCAGTAGGAAAATTTCATAAGTATATAATAAAAAAAAGTAATAATAATTTTCGTTTTTTGTCAGGTTCATTCCCAAGTTCCCATTGGAAAATTTCATATTTATTTTTAGAAAAAAATAATTATTATAGCCAGTTGAAGTTGGAACTTCATTCCCAATTAAATACTGAGTATCTTTTAGTCGTTGCTCCCTGGCATATTTGACGCTTGGTTTTTGTTATGTTTTTGTTTGGTTTTCATCATAAAATGAATTTCATGTTGTACATTTTCTGTTGTCTTTTCACGTTGTCAGCATTTGTTTGTTTTGCCGTTTTTAAGTTATGCCCATGTTTTCATAATTTATTAAATGCTTTTTGATTACTCAGGAAAAGAACAACGAATGTGAACTAACACAGCCATTTGCAAAAATTCCATTTTGATGTTGTTATATGCTCGCAGTGCTGTTGTAATTTTCAAATGTGTTCAGCAACTTTTGGCTCTCATTCTCTCTTGAAACAATGCCGAGCACCTAGAGCTAAATCTCTGGCTTATGCTGTTATTGTCTAAGTGCATTTTGTGCAGAATGTTGGCCAAAACGCATTAAAACTTTGCAATAAAATGAGTAAAATATAATGAAAATGAGAACGAGAACGAGAGAGCAAAGGAAGCACTTTGAGGTTGGAGAAGAAGAGTTATTTATAAGTAGAAAAAGTGGAGATAATCGTAATTCATTCGAGATAATTTCTTTTTGATGTGGCTAAGTAGACTGATAAAATTCTAAACTTTAACTCTCATATTATGCTGCTGATTAAATCAGTTTAGTTTAAATGATTCTTTAGGCAAACCTTTAAGAAATTTTAAAAACAATTCAGCTTAAATGATTCCAAACCTTCTTAGGTAATAAAAGTTAAATTTAACCTTAAAGTAATAATCAAAAATTGGTCTAACCACATCAATTAAACAAACTTCAACTATCGTATTATGTTCCTGTTCAGTTTAAATGATTCTTTAATTTACTTTAATTTCTTAGACAAACCTTCTTAGACAAACCTTCTTGCTAGGTAATAAAAGTTAAATTAGACTTTCAAATAATAATCGACAAAAGAACTTAAACTAACATTTTATGTTTCTGTTAAATGATTCTTTAATTTACTTCAATTTCTTAGACAAACCTTCTTAGGGAATTGCTAGGTAATAAAAGTTCAATTAAACTTTCAAATAATAATCGACAAAAAAGAGCTATCCACATCAATTAGTTTAATGAATGTTGGGTAGACTGCAGAGATTTCTCATCAATTGGATCATCATTTGTGATTTGCGAAAAGTAAAGTGAAAATTAAGACCCAAGCATAAATCTTTTGCACGCTCAAATGCAACTCAAAAGAATCTTTCCCCCTTTTTGTTTTACTTGGCGTTGTTTTTGTATCCTTTAGGCTTTTGCCTTGCAGCTCATTTTTCACGCCGAATGGCAAAAACAAATTTCGAAATGAGCAAGGCGCAGAATGGTAAAAATAAGATGGGAAAACAGCAGCGCAGACGATGAAGAACCCTTTTTATACAGTGCCAAAAAGATTTTCTAATTGTCATCGCGCTTTAAAGACACATCAACAGGCGAAGGAGCAACAAGGAGCCGAGACAGCTGTCTTCGTAGGGAATTGGAAGGGGTAAGAAACAGGGGAAGCGATGAAGGGGAGGAGTAAAAAGCGTGGGCGATGCCTTACTCATGGTTGCATTTCACTTTGCTTGGGGACTTGTCATTATTTATTATATTTCTCAAGTCCTTTCATTACAAAATATTTTTGTCTTTCATTTGTTGCCTTTTGTGTGTGCCAACCGAAAAAATTTGCTTTTGCCTTGGCTGCTTGCTGTTGCTGCTGCTGATGGAGTGTTGAAGTGATGGCAAGCGTGTGGCAAGTGTGGAAAGAGACGCCTGTCGCATTCCTCGGCAACCTGCTTATTTACAGTTATTTGGCTGCCTTTATTTTTCATGGCATGCCAAGAAAACAACAGCAGCAAAAAAAAAAAAACGAAAAGGGCTTAAAAGCGTGCAAGACGGAAGTCGCCGCCATATGGAAAACTGTGCATACTCATCATTATCATTCACAGTAAAGGAAGGAATGAGGGAACGAAGGCATTTACAAACTCTGCTTCAACTGTTTTTCAGCCTCATTTGAGTGGATAATTAGAAGACGTGAAGACAGGAACCCAACACAGAATCGACAGCCTGAAGCCAAAAACCAAAACACAAACCAAAACCGAAACTGAAACCGAAGCCCAAACTCATTTGAGTGTTGTTTTAGTAACAGAAACTTTTGGACGTAATCAATAAATGAATTTTGTAAACATCAATAGAGAGCGCAGCTCTATCGTCGCCTTCCTCCCTCCTCCCCGTTTTGTAAACAATATGCGGCGCTGTGGCGCTGTGTGATGAATGGAAGGTCAATTGCTGTGACCCTTAGTCGAATGAGGCATCAGAGCTGCCTGCCTGCCTGGCTGACTGCTATCTCCTGGCTGCCATCTCCTGGCTGACATTTAACGCAAACGACGCGCGCCTGTCAATGCCAATGTGTTGTCACTGCAAAAAGCAAGGAGATGATGTGAGAGGCAGTCCTAGTAGATGCTGATGCTGATGATGCTGCTGCTGCTGATGGCGACGGAATGTTTATGCGAATGCTTGGGCACAAACATACGTGACGTGCCTCCATCTCAGCATGTCTACTCAAAGTGCATATATACATATATATAGTATATATATGTATACTAAATATGTTCGCTCAAGCGGCGGAAGCGTTGTGCACCAACTGACAGACTGCAGGAAGCTAAGTAAAGTCGCGACAGCTAAAAGAAGTTGAGAGCTCGAGCTCGAGCTGTTGCTGTTGCTGTAGCTGAAGTTGAAGTTGAGGCCAATTCGGATCTTTCAGCTGGAAAAATGGCTGCTGCTTTTGCTGCTTCTGCTTTCGACTCGACAAGGGATCGCTGCTGACAGTTGTCGTCATATTTTTCACTCACCAGAACTTGACGGCGGGCCCTTAAATGCGAATGCGAATGCGAGGTCTGTTAGCGCACAGTGTGGCAACTTTATTTGCATTTAGACGCAAAAAGCCATAGATTAGTGTGAGTAAATTAGGCGGGCAAGTGAGCATTGTTGGCTTAAGCGGCTTTTAATTAATTTTATTTATAGCTGAGCTATGAAAACAAAGGCAAAACGTGCATAAATAACGCAGGTGGCAGTAGATATTCTGCTTTAAAATATCTATTTTAGGGAGAAAATGATTTATTTTCATTCAATTGCGAGTGAATAGGATGATCTGCTTTTAAACGTATACTTAATATGCTAACAGCATCAAACGTAAGTATTGGAACTTACTAAAGATACTTGCAAGTTCAATTATTGATATCTTTCTATGTAATGTTAGGTTAAACACTGCTTTTTGGATGAAACATTGTTTACTATTTTACATTTTATTTATATTTCCTAAACGTATACTGAATATACCAACACAAAACTTAATTAGCTTCATTTGATTTAAGAAACTTGAATTGTTGTGCACTTAAATGGAATTTCTGTATTTAATTTAAGTTTTACGCTTAAAAGCATAATAATTATTAAATGTATATATTATCTCCCACAAAATTTATTTTTTGGATGTATACTTAATATACCAAAAGAATAAAACATATATAGTTAAATTATTATTAAGAAACTTAAATTTGTTGATAAAATATTTGTATAATTTTATTGTATGATAAGTTTAAAGGCATATATTATGCAATATTCATATATGCTGGATGTCTGCTTAATATTCTATCAACATGTAAAATAAGTTACTGAATTTACTTTAAAATACTTTCTTTTTTAGATGAAAAAATAATATGATTGTTTTTAATGTTGCAATAGAAAGAGTTTTTAAATGTTATAAATAACAAATTTTATAAACTTTTTATACACAACTTAAGTAACTACAATTATAAATCATAGTTGTAGTTAAATAACTTTTCAATGTCGTAAAACCTAATTAGCTAAATTTGCAATTATAATTTGTAGTTGTAATTGAAAAAAACTTACAGGGAAAACAAATTTACATATAATTTATTTACTTATACCTTCATTTAATCTTTTTATTCACAAAAAATTAAACTTTGTTTTCAATTATGGGAAACTATTATTTTCAAGAGCTGTAAATAAATTCTAGAATCATTATTTGATACTTTAATGAAGACGAAGTTTAATTTGTTTGTTGTTCATTTGTAAGTTTAAAATAATGTTTTCTTGTAAACTTTTACATATGATTGTTATTTTTATAGCTTTCTCTCATTTTACTTCAAATCATAATAAAACTAAAGTTTAGCAAACAAACAGCAAACTCCATTAAAATAGTTTCACATTCACTGTAAGCACATAAATCTGGTTCCACTGTCGCTTTTGTGTGCGCTTACAAGTTTCCTGAGTTCCTGCGAAGCTTGTCTCTTTCTATTTGTAAATGTGTGAGCATCTGCACTTGCATGTGTGTGTTTGTGTATATGTGTTGGTGTGTGCACATTCTGTGCGCTTTGTGCTGACACATTATGTTAATACATCTATGGTTTAACGCGGGGCAAATATTGAACTTACTTCATGTGGCAGTTAGCGATGTTGTTTTTGTAGACAGGAAGGGACTCGCACACACACACACACAGACACTTGCACACACTCACGCCATCAATTTATGCATATTTTGATGACAATTTGAGCACATAACACAAAATGTCAAATACATAAAAGAACTGAGCTCGAGAGAAAAAAATAAATAAAATAGAACAGAACATCAGTGAACCGAATTGAAAGAGTAAATCGAACCGCATTCAAAATTATTTCATCAGAACACACACACACACACACATACACACGCACATACGCATACACGCATAGAAATATCGAATAACACATAAGCGGAAATCGATGACAGCCATTTCGCAGTAAATTGAGGCATTTTGACAGAGCTCTGCTGTAATTGCATTAACAGGCCAAAGAGCGAGCGGGACAAGAAGAGAGAGAGTGAGGGAGGGAGATACCAATATGAGAGGGAGGGAAGGAAGAGAAAGGCGACACATTCGCTAGCTATTTTTAGCGGCATTTTCATTTAATTTGCTGCCCATGCGACATAACTAAAATGGCGAACGGTAGCCATAAGAGATGAAAGATGAGTGAGGCAGAATGATAGACAGCCCAAGGGCGCAGGGAGGGGGAGAGCCAGAGCAGAGGAAGGAGACACATGGATGCTGATGCCAATGCTGATGCCGTTGGAGGTCTTTCTGTTTTTATACACTCTGCACGTAGCTTGTAGGGATGATAATAACTATGTGGCAATATACTTGTAGGTAACTGTAGGAGGGCATTAACTTTAAGGTAATAAAGCGATGCGCATATTACCTAACATTTTGAGTAGCTTAGACTGAAATGAAATGACACTTTAAATATAATTTTTGTGGTTCTCTATGAGCTCTGCGCTTTACCGACTTCTAAAGAAATTTATATTTAATGCACATAATTGCAGATATATATTTAAATAGAGATAACACATATATTTTACATCAATTAAATTCTATTAGTTCATTAAATTCATCTTTAAAGCTTCTCAACAAAGTTTCCAAAGCTTCTCATAAGTGTGTACAAATCTTGAAAATGTCATAGCTCTTATTAAGGAAACAATTTGTCGTTACTTACAACACTAATGTGTAGTATAAATCTTTTTTATTAGCCTGTACTTTTATTACAGACAGTCTTAACATTTCCTAATGTTTTTACTCATATTGAGAAATTAGAAAAAAAAGAAATTAAAGCTTATTCTCAATTTAATTTAGGGAACTTAATAATAACTATTTAAAGATGTGTTGCACAGAAAATATATATAAATTCAACTGAAGTTGTTCATAAAAATAGTAAATTAAAAAAATAATAAGTAAGTAACATATTTATAGATATATACCAGAGAAAATTAATATAAACTCAATCAAATTGTTCATAAAAATATTAAGTTGAATAAATATATAAATTAATTGTTTAAAGGTATATTCCACAAAATAAAAAATAAAAAAATAAATAATAATAAATAATAAATTCAATTCAAATTAATCACAAAAACAGTAAATTTAAAAAATAAAATAAAATTACCTGTATGTATATTTAGGTTTTCTAATGTTTTTTTCTTACAATCCGCAAATATTATCAAGATAAAATCCATATATATTTAGCATATAATATGTTATTATCTAACTCTATTTAGAGAATCGAAGTTTCATTAATAACAAATAAGTTATCAGCTTAATTTTAACTATAAATTAACTGGTCATAAATCAGTCTATTTTCAATGAAAGTATTCTCAACTTTTTATTACCCACTTTAAGTACTTACAATAATACAATTGAACTTCAAGTCAGCCGCAGAAATTACAATCACAACCTGTTTCGATATTCAACGATTTGCAGAGTATTTCTAGTATATGTTTTTCCCCCTTTAGCCGACAGCTTTATTTCAATTACGCAAGCCTCAAAATTTGCCAATTTATTTTCGCACAGCCTATTTGCCAAAAAGTATGCAATTTGTAAAATTATTAGGCCAAAAATTTAGCAAATTACACAAATACGGCGTGAGAGCGAAATAAATAGTAAATGAATATGTGCAGCAAATATTGAGCTAATAACAAAATAAATGTGTTTAGTGTGCGTGTGAAATATTTAGCATTTTCCAAACGAAATTTTGTAAAAACAAAATAAATTGAAGCTGTGAACCAAACAATGACTTTTGATTTTCAGTATGTGCTTTATAATTATGCATATTGTGTGTGTGTGGCATTAAATATAGAAATTCTTTTGCAGTGCAAGTGTTGATAATTCCTCTGATATTTAACATATGCGCTTTTAAGCATAGTAAAAAGCTACTCTTTGCTTTATCTCTTTCCCTCTCTCTCTCTCACTCTCTCTCTCTCTCTCTCTCTTGTGTCTCGTTATGACTCCTTTCTGAGTAGCTACGTGTGCAGAAGCTTGGAAAATCCGTGTGCAATGCCAGTTGCAAGCCAGTGATTGCATGCAACGGCAACGGCAGCGAAAGCGGCAGCGACAGCCACTGAGTTCTATGTGAGTGCAACATGGCGTATGATTAATGAAAATTGCGCATACACACAGACACACATATGTACACATTGCACTGCTCGAGTGCTCGAAGCACTGAAACAAGTCAACAGAGCAATGAAGGAAGAGAACTGCGAGAAAACTGATAAAATAGCAAAACCAAACATTTCACAACTATGCAGAATCGATTAACGGCAAAAGTTGATTGAATTTGCCACAAAAAGGAGACAATGCAATCGCAGTAGCAATAGCGCCAATAGCAACAACAGAAACAGAAGCAGCAGCAGCAAAACAACAAACAACGAAAGAGAGAGAGGAACAAGGAACAATAACAATACGCCAATTTCCTTTTGGCTTTTTGTGCAAAAGGGAAATAAGCAATTTCAGCAAATAAATCGTAAAAAGTAAAAGTAATAAAATCAAGAAGATGAGAAAACACTCACACCCACACACACACACACACACACATACACAAGCACATAAAGTACACTCATACACGCATTTGGCTTTTCGCAATATGATGGTAAGAACAAAAGCAGAAGAACGTCTCGCATTTTGGGGAAGGGCAGAGAAAAAAAAAAAAGAAAAAAAAAACACGCCCGAAAAGCTTCATTCAACAAGCCAATATTTTATTGCCCTTGCCGAACTGCTTTTTAATATACGAATTTCGACCATAAATCGAAACGTATGAATATTCACATGCATTAAGATTAAAGTGGGGAAAATGTAAAGCCCCCCAAAAAAAAGCAGTCTTCAGTTGTTCTACTCGATGCTATCATTGTACTAAGAGATTGGATTAAATGAGTAATCAAACCTACATTTTATATTCTTGTATTGTTGCAATCTTATTTCGAATCTCACACATTTTAGACAGCTTACGAATGCCATCGAAAGCTCAGCTGGATTAACTTTAAACCCGCCAAAATGGTGAAAATCGAAAAATGAATTTCACAGCTGATTAAGTTCAATTGCATCTGGCTTAAGCTCTTCTTTTTGAAGTAAAACTTGTAACTTGATTTTTATCTAAAGAACTTGTACTACAAATGCTTTAATAGATATTGAACTTATCATTTTAATGTAATAAATATAATAATTTTAAGTGTATTGAATTCCTTTTGATGATTTTTATATGTCCCTGATATAAAACAGTAATGATTAAAAGTATCTTTTTCAGATTTTTACAAGAATTTAAAATAAGAGTTTTTCTTTAATTTGTAATACAAATAATTTATTTTTTGAATATGCTCAATAAATTTAATAAAGGTTAAAAATAACTCTACTATGTTAAAAATTGTAAATCAAAGTTCATCGTTGCAAAAAAATAATATGTATTATATAAGCTTTTCTTTTATCTTCTTTGACACTCTCTAGGGCTTAATTTTTTACCTATTATTTACATTTTTATAATAAAAATAATATATTTATATATATATATTCGATAATTGGCCTTGAAAAAAACTAGACACTATAGAAACTATACAAATATATTATATGTACAATCAATTAGAAAGTCAAGCTTATAAGCATATTTCTGACAGCCTTTTTAAAGAGTATGACAAATGCAGCCGAGTCAGAAACAGGCACACAAAATGAAGAGAAGACACAACAGGAACAGAAGCCGAAAAACTGTAACAGAGATAACAGTTAATGGCTGCACATTGCAAACTCGAGACAGTGGCAACAAACTGCGGCACAAGCGAACAAACTAAGAAGAAAACTGAGTAATCAAGTTATTAACACTGAGAAGAAAGAGACTGAAGGCCAAACTTAAGTACGATATATAGTAGAATTATTTCTATTATGTTAGGCAATGGATTGTTTTGTCATAGCAGTTGAAGGAATTGAACATTTGAAATAATTCCACAAACTTGCTGAAACCAATTTTCGTATCTTTCTTTTTGCAATAAAAATACATTTGCAAATTGAGAGAGACGAAAGTCATTTAAAGTCAGGCAGCTCAAACACACAACCCCCATGAATGCCACAAAGAATCTCACAGCAATCTGTGGGCAACAAAAAACCCCCTCAGCTTTAACCACACACACACAGACACACACACACACACACAGAGAGACACAGCCACACACATAAAGAAAACTGCGGCAATGTTGAATATATAGTTTCGACCATACGAAGGAAATGAGCAAGACATTGAGTCACCTCGTGGAAGCGCTGTATCATTGGGATGTGAGTGGGTGAAAGATTGCAAGTGGGAATGGGCAAAAGCAATCAAAATACACACAAACACACACACACACACACACACAGACTGACTCTGGCAGTCATATATATATATAAAGAAAGAGAGACAAAGACAAAGATAAACAGAGGCAGACAAACAAAATATTGGCTTTGCTAGCCGCAGAAAGGGGCAGAAGCAGCACCAGAAAGCAGAGCAAAAAGAATTGCTGCTGGAGCAGGAGCAGGTGTCTCTATGTGAATGTGAATGAGTGTGTGTGTGTGTGCTTGATGGCGTTTTATGAGCGCTCAAATGTATGCAACAATAAATTAAATCAAAACAGTTAAATTTGACCTTGGCCACGGCAGAGGCGCCGCCAAAACGATAGTCAAGAAGCTAAAATGACACCCAAATTGGAGCCCTCCGCTCTCTGGCGGTCACTTCACATTAGTTACATAGAAATGGTATATAATATATGCATGGAAGCGGGCCATGAACCTTGACTTAAACGTATGTGAATGTGTTTGTTTGGCAATGCCCAGGGGCAACGTTTTTGCATTGCGCATTGTGCGCCCCTTATCTCGCTCTCTAGCCTCATCTTTATGCTGCTGATGATGCTGCTGCTACTGTTGTGCATGTGCATCGGGGCAAATAAGCATAACGAAGCAAAGTCATATAACAGGGCATTATCCTTGGGGATGCAGCTGCTGAGCTGTTGTCGCACACCACACACACACTCACACTCACACACACACCAACGGTGACTCGACTCCACAACGGAAGCACTTTATTATGCCGCCAAATTGAAATAATATGCATATAAACATGAACAGTTCCACAACAAACAACAACAACAGCAGCACCAAGAAGAACGACAGTCACACGGCAAAACAATTTAGCGCAGGATGCAGTGCGTCCATTGTATGTTACACGGAGGTCACGCCGTTGCCCCCGTTGCGTTTGTTTGCCACGTGTTTTCCTTCGCCTTGTTTGACTTTTGTTTTTTGCAAACAGCATGAAATGAGCCCCGGCAGCAATAGCAACAGCAACAGCAGGCACCAGGCAGGCAGGCAGGCAGGCAGCATCATTAACATTATGTAAGCAACAACCGGCGACAGTGACAGCAGCCAGCAGCTAGCAGCTAGCAGCCGAGCGAAACAACAACTAAACAACCAGGTTTCTAGCAGGAACCGACCCACAAAAAAGGGAGAGAACACCCCAGTACCTACATTCATACTCGCAGTTAGTTGCACAGGTGAGTGTAAAAGTGTGTGCAGAGGTGAGTGTAGAGGTTAGTGTGTAGCTAAGTGTATAGGTGTGTGTGTGTGGCTTTGGATCCTCTGAAGTTGTAATTTATGCTCGGGCAAAATGCTGCACAAAACAGCTAAAAACAAGTAAGACAGCTACAATCGAATTTGCCCGACTATGAGATACCCGCAACTATTTTTAATAAAAGAAAAATTGTGTGGTATTAATATTATTAAAATATACCAAATATACCGAAACCTATGTTTGGAATATCGATATACATACATACACTATACTGCATTCGGAAATCTGTATCTGGTATAGATCTGTATTTGGTATAGCAATATACTACTGCACTCAAAAATATAAGAAATAATAAAATATACCTATACCTATATTTGGTATATCGATATACTACTGCATTTATAGAATACAATGTATACTGAAATATAACGAAACCTATATTTGGTATATCAATATATTAGTGCATTCAAAAATTACAAAATATACTGAAATATACCTAAACCTATATTTGGTATATCGATGTACTACTGCATTTATAAAATACAATATATACTGAAATATAACGAAACCTGTATTTGGTATATCAATATACTACTACATTAAAAAAATGTTAAATATACTGAAATATACCTAAACCTATTTTTGGTATATAGATATACTACTGAAGTTAAAAGTTCCTAATATACCAGATTGTAGCTATATCTCTTAAATATTCCGAGTTCTATGTGTTCATACAGACATAGCCAGCATATAATACCCTTTTCTACCCTATGAGTAGCTAGTATAAAAACAGAAAACAAAAAAAACAGGAAACCTTTCACGTAACAGTAACAGCGACAGCAAAGCGAATGTATCTGCATTAGTGTGTGTACATGTGCAGAGCTAGTTAGCCTATGCAGAAATATACAAATCAGCTGTATCTTCAGCCTATACATAATACATTATGCGCATCAATCATTATAAAGCCAAAATTAACTCATTTCCATAATTAAATAGCATAGCTGAAAGATAAGATGCATCACAATGCGTTAATCTTGCAAAAGTAAATAAACAAACGGAGCGAAAATAAATAAAGCGAGCTTAATGAAATATTCCCACAAATTAAACAGCTTAAATAATTTCCTTTTGGTTGCAATGATAAAAGCGCGTTCATTGTTTGCAAAAAAACAATGCAGCGCATTATATTGAATGCCCTTGGTAATTGTATCTTTAAACAACAATCGAGTTTTTTAGCTTTTATATAATATGAAAGCTCTTAGTTCTCTTAATAATCAAGATTAATATTATATTCTATTATTTTCATAAATTTTCCAAAGTTTTCAATTAATTTTAAAATGCAAACTTTACTTTATTGAGTTGTGTTAGGCAAATTTAATACAATTTCCCATTAAAATTTATAGACGAGACTAAAAGATGACAAAGTTAGATTAAATGTCTAATGAATTTATGACTGTGAACTAAAAGCAAAAAAAAAAGCGTTCTTAGTTGCATATTTTTCCAAAGAACACAAAAAATGATGACATTATTTTTTAGTAAGATTTGAATAAAATGCAAATTGAAGCACATTTTGACAATTATATCTTCTTGTCTTGCACGCTTCCAAATAAGAATTCTTTTCTCTTTTTTTTTTTTTGTTTTTATTCTGCGACCAAACCGAGCTGAAAACATATTAAGTACAAGGACAATAAATGCTTATACGCAGAGAGGGGCCATAAACGCTTCAAAATGTTTTTCTTTTCGCACAACTTTAAGCTTGGCTAAAAAGTTGCCATCATTTTCTCTCCTCTCGTTAGCTCGCAGCATACACATGATATCTTTGCCATATATACGTAGATATAGCATATATATACGTATACAGCAGTCACCTGGCAACTGAACGCAGCGCAAAAGTTTTGACCAAACTGCATCAACGAACTTCTTATAAAGTCTATAAAACGTAATGACTTGCGCTACATGCGCGCCCTGAAATATGCAACAAAACTTTTTTGTGACTTTGACAACGACAACGACGACGACGTCGACGTCAACGTCGACGACGCGAAGCAAATGCGGAAATGCCGCAGTCAGAGCGAGTGCGAGAGAGAGATATAGAGTGTAGTTTTGCCCGCCACGTAGAGTATTGCAGACATGACGCATAATTTGCATAAAATTAAGATACAATTAGAATGAAGTTGCTTGCGGCTTATTTGCAGTTTTGTCTATTCAAATAAATTTAAATGAGCCGCACTTCAATTGTGTGATGACTGCACTTGAAAACTGCAAAAATAAAAAATAAAGTTTCGAGCGTGGCTTTTGCAACAAAATGTCAAAATCTCAGACAGACAAACACATGGTACGCCACACACACACACACACGCAAACACAGTCACACCAACACGGTTGAGTTGAGTGATATGCAAACGAAATTTTGCATGCAATGTCGCGTCGCAGTTTCATGTGTGTGTGTGTGTGTGTGTGAGTGAATTTCAATCCGCCGACAAAATGGCAGCTATTTATTTTTGTCGCTAGAGCTGAAACTGTGACTGCGATTGCGATTGTGACTGCTACCGTGACTGTGACTGAGTTCGTGGGTCTGGTTCGAGGTCTGGCACTTGTCATGCTGATGTACAGATTAGAAATTAATCGAATTTTACTGTCAAATCGAAGCAATATCAGCCTAACAGGAAGTGCCAGCGACGTCTCGTTTGCCGTTTGCCGTTGGCATGGCAATGCAAAACAGTCAGGCACATGCCAATACACACACACACACGCACACATACACAGTGAGGAGTGAGAGCGAGAGAGAGAGAGCGGGCGCATAAGAAATATATGGCTACACCTACGCACACACTGACAGACTAGAGACAGACAGCCGCCTGGTAGACACTGACACTGAATGTTACGCAGCACAGTTGTCGGCGATATGTCTCGATAAAAATACCGTAACATTGGCTTAATGCCTGATAAGCTTTGCCCAAAAATTACATAAATTTGCAAAAGCAGCGTTCATTTGTTCGTTCTCGCTGCCGCCTCTTTATTTATTATTTTGTATAAGCGCCGTTTCTCTCACCTGTTCCACAATTGTCGACATTTTGCCTACACTTGCTTAATTATATATTGCTGCTCGTTTAGCTTTTCTTTTTTTATTCTGCTTTTTGTGGTGTTTTCGCGTTACCACTGTGCACCACCCAACGTCCGTTTTGTTGTTGTTGCTGCTCCTGCTGCTACGCGATTAAATACACTATTATATTGCACGGCACATTTTGATTTGTTTGTTTGTTGTTGTTTGTTATGACACGTAGAATTCTGTTATTTTTTTTTTGCACTGCGCTGTGTAGTTTATCTAAATAACACTTGGGCAAAATATATGCGTACTTTTTGTCGCGACGGTAAGCATTTATTTGCTGCTTCTGCTGCTGGCGACGGGGTTGTGCTGCTAAAATCAACTAAAAGTATATTTTTGTTAGCAGCAAGGATATTATCCTGTCAAACTGTTTGGCTGTTAACACATTAAGTTTAGTACTGTTAACTGGTGGAGTTAATTGCTCCTCCGCTTTGCTCTTTGCTGCGTTGCGTTTGCTCAGTTTGCGTTTACGTTGCGCATTTCGCGTTACGTTACGTAGCTCTTGAGTAAAAATTTAAATTCAAATTACTTGCAATTCGTTAAATGTAAATTAAATTATAATTACTCAAATTCGACAGAGTACTTAACTAAAATAACAAAAGCAATTCAACTTCAACCTTAAATTTGATCATATCCTAATAATTAATTATCACTTTCGGCTGCGCTTGCACTGGCAACAGAAGCTAGGCTTGAATCCGAAACTGAAGCATTATCATCACCCAGGAACTCCGTTAGATAGTTTAGCCACTCCGTCACATCAACATAACGCGTTACCTCCAGTAGCACTCGACGCAGATAACGCATCTGACGAATGCCGCCACCAAAGAGTCCTGCCATGCGGAGTGTACTAATTCTGGCCACCGGTAAATTGACTTTCGGCTTCGTCACAATCACTTTGGAATTGATGCGCTGCTTCCACGTGTGCGCCTCCTTTTGCATCTCGTCGAGCATAAATATTTTGCCCACCTCACCTGTGACCACGCCCACAGGCGTGGCCAGTGGACTTGAGGTTCGCGTTTGCAGCGGTTTAACTGGTTCTTTGGTTTTCATATATTTCCAAAATGGTTGCAAATTCAACCATGAACAATAATCCTGCAGCGCATTCAGCATGATTTTTAGATAATCCTCTCGTGACAGTTGTTCATCATCATCCGATTCGATTGCGCTGCGCGCTTTATACTTTTGCCATTGTTTTGACTTGAATTCCTCGCAAATTTTCTCGGGTCCAAATGGCGCCTTCGAATAGTAAAACAATTGCAGAAAATGATTGGTAAACTCATAGCGCACATATGACTGTGTGAACTGTGGAATGGTCTTGATGTAGGTGCTAATATGCTTAGGATTCTCCATTTTGAAGATCTTGAAGAACTCGGCAATAAGACGACTTGTCTGTGGCCCCAAACTGGGATAGATCAGTGAGTTCTCCACATACTGCAGCTCTGCAGTGTTGCTTGCCTCCATCAGCAGCGATACGAAGCGCTAAAAGTAAATAGTTTTAGTATTTGCAATTCTGTATAAAGAACTTTCCCTTCACTTACCTCTAGTATAGCTAAACGATCTGTGTGAAGCGATTTGGCTACAGCACGACTATATAAAAGAAGCAGTTGACGCGTAATCTTTGTCAGGCGCATTTCTGGCTTCATACCGAAAACAATTAAAGCAAATGGCTTGAGTTCGTCTTGGAATATTTCCGGCTCTGCTTGCTGCATACGATTGTGATCCATCCAAGACATAAATTGACGCTCCAGCACCCAACAGATCATGTCTAAGGCATCAAAGATGCGTGCCAGACGCACAGATGGTGCCATCTGCTTAAAGTCATCTAACCACAGCTTGGAGCCCTGCCAATCGTAATCCTGCACATGGCGCATGAGAAATGAATCCTGCGACAAATTGGCGTACTCTTCATCATCAATGTTTCCATTCGATTCCTCATAGTACTTGGTAAGCTCCTTCAGTTCGGTTTCACTGCATTTATCGAGACATTCCGAGAGAAGATCGAGCAGCAACTGCAACTTTTGTGGCGTGCCTGGCTCTGGGGGATGACTGACGCCAAGGAAATCCAAGTAATAGGGACGCAATGCAGTCCAGCAGGGTGGAAATGTGTCCACCAGCAGATAATAGATGCGTATGACATTATTGTATTTGCTGCGCAAGTCTTGAACTGCCAGCGTTTTGGAAGAGAGTATCTGCAAGGCAAATCAACTATAAGTAGCGTATCTTACATTATATTTTAACAATTCCACAAACCATAAGCATAGAGAAAAGCCAATCAAAGACCGCCTCATCGGGAAAGACGCACTGCAGCGCCATTGCCTCCTGCATGTCCAGAAAGGTGTCGTAGTGCTTGTTATAGAGATTATTGCGCAGCTCCTGGGCAATGCTAATGTCCGGAGCATTGGGCAGCATGGCACAGCGATGTTTACTAACACACAAACTAGTATTGTGTAAACATTTGGGAACGCGAGCAGCCGGCAAACGTTGCTCGCTATTCATGTATAGATTAGAGATAATAACACGGAAATTCCATTTCAGACTCTGCTTGGATTTGTTGTCAGCCACCGGGCGTTGATGAGGCGCCACAACTGTAGTCACATCATCGTCCACATTGGAAGCAGTCTCCTGTTTGGCAACAATTTCCGTAGTTGATTTACTTATTTCACAATAGGCGTCACTTGCCGCGTTGAGCTTTGATATTTCCTCTGTCGTTTCGTTTGAATCGATTTCCATTTGACTTACAGCCGCATTAGTGCTATGTTTTTCAGTTTTATCTTCTTCCGATTTTTTATCTTTCGGTGATTCATCTTTCAACTCTGGCGACGACATATTTTCGAAATAAACAATTTGTTTTGCGTCTCTTATGCCGGGTCCAAATAAACAACGTGACCACAATAGAAATTGCTAACATGCCACAAAAGCGCTAATAGTATTTCAAGGTAGCACATATGGTCACACTGGTGTCGATTAGCGATTCATTTTATAGCGATAGCAACTTATCGATAAATTTGCGCGCGCAGTTGAATCTCAGTCTACTGTCAACAATTGCACAACTTGTTTGCCATCATTTGGCAATATAAAAGGAAATAAATAAAAATAAAATAAAAAAACCCATAAATGCTTACCAACCACCTGCTGACTATCAGTGCCACTAAATGCATGCATACATTACAAGTAAAATACACACTAAAGACAATGTTTTTGCTTCTTTTTTTTTTTGCTGTCGCTGAGCAAGTCGGGTCACATACTACTCGCAACCGTAAGGCACGACTAGCTCGTGCTCTTGGCTAAAAACACCAAATTTAGAATTTAAATATAGCAATTAGGCTGATTTATGCAGCCCGTCTGCATGTAACATTAATTGCAACTAACAACAAGTGCTCCAATGACCATTGAAGCCTGAGAATTGTGGCGCCGCAGACAGTATGTAAATTTTTGGGTTTTGGGAAAAAAAATTCGCAAAGTCGAGCATGTGAAAAATGAAAACTGCATTTCAGACAGTATCAATACAGTTAACAGTTGGAGTTTATGCAATTAGCAATGCCTTTTGGCTGACTCCAATTGGTATTTAAAAACAGTTGTGCCCAAAAATAAAAATCGAAACAGCCCCCGCAGTCTTTATTAGCCCCAATATGTTTGTTGTTAGCGTTAAGTAATGAATTGCCTTAAATGTCAATTAACCATGGCTTTTGGCGCAGTTTAATCAACGGCAATTATTGGTTCTTCGTACACATATAAGTAAACTTGTTAATTATTGGATCTTTTTAACGATTGCTTTGGCAATACAAACACATAATAATTTAATTGATTGTAAATCGTTTTTATGTTATATCACTGTGAGTCGGGAGGCGCTGACTATGAGGTCTAGCCTCTCTCTGTTTTATACCAGCAAATGCAATTTGCATGTAAATGTGACCTCAATCTTTTTGGTTAATTAAGTTATTGAACATTGAAATTGATTGGCGTGGGGGGATAATAAATGCGGGGTTGGGTCTTTAAAAGGCTGCTGTGGTTGCTACGCATGTTCGAGGGTGCAGCGTATTCAGATTCTTAGATAATTGAAGACATTTCTGGGGCAAAGTCAACAGTTGGTGGCAGTCAATAAATTTTTCGAAAGTAGATGATATCTTTTTATTTTTAATTAGTTTTTAAAGTGGTTGGTAGCGATTAATGCTTGGCTATACGACTGGAAAATATTCTTTAAAATTTAGTAAAATATTTAATTTTGTAATAAAAAAAGAACAGGGAAAAGGTGGTAGTTAATTTGTTGATAGTTTCTAAAATATTTTATTTTTTAATTATTTGTAGTAAGTACACATCATTGAAAGATTCTCACTACGAAAATATACGATTATATGTCACATATAATTTATATTCTTCAAAATCAACAGATTTGTATGCTATACAGTTTTGTTTTTATATTTATCTCTATATATAATTCATTAACTTTATAAAAGTTGTTTAATAATCTTCACTTCATAACAAGTTGAATATTAATTTAATTTATTAATATTTTTTTAATTTTGCTTGCATGTATTTATTTTTTTGTATTGCAATGTAACTACGGTAAATATTATTACTTTTCGCTGAATTGTATTAATTAGCCCCAATATTAACTGCACATAACATAGCTGACTCTTAATTAATATATAATGAAACAAAAATAAAATCTATTTTTAAGCTCCTTTTTGATTTTCTTTATAAACTGCTTTTCATTCATCGCTTCTGCAATCTTGCAATCTTCGGTCAATTGTTCGTCCAGCTTATACAACAAGTTGTGCTGTGCTTTTGCCTTTGATGATTGGCAATTAAAATTGCATTTGCTGCCTACATTATCAGATTGTCTACGTGCACGCTGCACTGACCCATATATGCATCGATCTTTGTGCTCTACACCCGGTTGTAGTTGCTGCTGCTGTTGTTGTTGTTGTTGCTGTCTGGCTTATAGTATATGTTGTATGTTGGTCACTAGTGTGATTGCCAGATAGCCTGTGGCTGGCTGTCTGGGTTGTCTGCTTGTCTGGTTTTCTGGCACTTGGCAAATGGCTACCGGTTCGCATGGTTCGCAGTTAGTTAGTTGGCAGTTTGCTCTAATTTTTTGTTCGTTTTGGCGTCTTCAGGCAGCAGTAGCAACGCGAGCAAGTTCGTTGTTCAAGTCATTCGTTTTTTTTTTTTGCGCCCAGCATGCGCAAATTAGTCAAAATAGTTACAATTATATAAAAATCAAGTTATGTATACATATATAAGGTACATAAGCTGTGATAAGTGGGCGTTGCATGTTTGCCTTTCACTTTGGCCAGCTGGCAGGATATAGAGCAAACAGCAAACATTCGAGCTGATGCCTATAAATAAAACTATGATTATACAATGGCGAATGAAAATAATATATGTAAAAAGTCTAGTTGTCTTTTAACACGTAATTAGCCGAGCGAACTGGGCAAACAACTGCAAACAATGTTGCTGCTGCTGTCAGTTCAATTGAGACATTATTCAATTTGTGACAATCGCGAGAAAATGCATTCGGCAACGAAACAGCGAAATAGCGAAACAGCAAGACCCGAAATCGAAACAATTAAAGGCATTTTGGCGATTTCCCAAAGCGATGTTCTAATTTTGGCAAACAACTGCAACAACAACAACAGTTACCACGACAACAACAACAACAACTTGCCGCAAGCTCAACGTTTAATGAGCACCAAAATTGTAAATTTAATTTATATCGTTTGCTGCACTTTTTGTCAGACGACAAATTTCGTAATTTTTTTTTCATTTGGTGGCAATTCTCGATGTTGTTGTTGTTGTTGCCTCGTGTAAACTGTGCCGACTCCACTGGACGCGATTGCATGTCAAAGGGGCATAAAACACAAATGCCGACACACAGAATGAAAACAGCGTCGCTTTGGCCAAAGATCTGTTCCATTTTGCTACGATTTTGCGATTCGCTTTGCTTTTGCTTTTAATTGGCACCTCGACACTTGGTGGCATGCCACACTTTGGGGCAGCTGTGTGTGTGTGTGTGTGTGTGTAGGTGCACTTGCATTGCGTCAATTTATGTGCCACGCATTTTATGTTTTGTCAAATACTCACATTTGTTTTCGCACATTGTTACACAGTTGAATGCAACGCGTATGCCCCATGACAGACACCAAAGCGGTGGCTGCAACTTATCCAACTCATTCTCGGTCACGCAATGCCATGCAACATGAGTTACGCATGTTGCAGCAACCACGGCACAGAGATCGAGAACCGATACACATTAGTTATGCTTAGACCAGCATGATTTATACCTCAAATTGTGTATATAATACTTTGATTAATAGCTCCCGAGGTGGCAAATCATAATTTTAAATTGAAAGTTTAACGCAAACTTGTTGCTCCACTGATCCACTAAAAATAGCATTATAAATAATAAATTGATATCTTGGCTAGTTAGCAAAACTAGTCAGCAGATAACTACATTAAATTGAAAGCAAATACTTCAAGTTCAAAAAGAAGTAGTTAGTATTCAGGTTTGTATACTACTTTTAAATATTTTAGTGCAATAAATTTGCTTTCAAATAAAAAATTATTGACAACCACAGGTTCAGGAAATTGAACAAAAATTTATATGCATATGATAACATAAATAATATCTGCCATCCGAAAGTCCAGGAATATTTTTTATAATTATAATTATATAATATAATGAACAATGAATGATACGCAGCCAAAAATCCAGGCAAAATATAAGCAAAGATATTTCGACATTATTCGTAAGATATAAAATGTTTGTTTGCTTACTCTATGACAACCTGTTGACAAGTGGCTGCTGCTCAGCTATTAATAATCTTCACAGTATGAGTAAAACAACAGGCGATGATGACTTGTCTTTATTTTACTAAATACATTTCTTTTGAAACCAGAAAAATATTTGCAATATGTATGTTAAATTTCAATTGTGGCCACGCTCTCTGAATAAATAATTATGGAAGATATGAAAAATGAAATACTTTTACGACTATATAAAGCGACATTTTAACTAGAAACTCTCAGATGCAAACCTTAATTTTAGAATAAAAATCCAACTTTTTTTGATTCTCTAAAAACTTATTTCAAAAGCGATATTTTTCATTGTCTAATTATAATGTCTCAATACTTACTATTAAGCAACTGAACAAGCAATATTGTAGCCAGTGTTGCCAACTCTTAGTGGTCGTTTATAGCAGTGAAAGCATAACAAAATAGCTGGATTTCTTTAAAAATAGTAAATTAAAATAGCCGTTAGTTTTCAATGACAAAATCTTATATTTTTGTACATTCAGTGTTGATTTTTAATTTTTTTCTTCGATAAGCAAATTGTTTAAAACTTGCCCAATTTCCACCTCCTCGGAACCAATATATTAGAAAAATGCGGTAAACTCACTAAGTATTTTTGTAAAGCTTATATCTGTCGATTCATCGATCAATAAGCTAAATTTTGTTTTGCAATGTCGTTTTGCAGACATTCCTGGAAATCTGGCGACAGCATATTTTTTATAACTGTCATGCACTTTGTTCGATGAATTTTTAACTGGCTTTCTTTAAAGATTTGCGCGCACAAATTATTAAGGTGGTCAACCGAACTAATTAAACAGTGTTGAGCCACAAACAAGCAGAGAGCAGATTCCTTTGAGGATGTCTCTGTAGATGTTTTGAGAAGCTCTGTTGTTTGGTTACCTCGCCGTACTTCAAGGTTTGCCTTGTGTTTTTTAGTTTTAACAGGCGATTTCAAGTCCCACAACTTTGCATTTAATTTGCATTTGCAATATTTGCAAAATGCTTTTAATTTGTTAGTTAAATCTTTTGCAATACAGTCCTTAAGTTGGGGATCCTCCAACTAAGCATCGCGAACTTTTTGTTTATACAATTTAAGAAACAACCGCACAAACACAATAATCAGTGAATTTGAAATAGAGATGGTAGCATTGCGAGCGCGAAACGATGTTGAGAAAATACCAAGTACCCAAAAGCTACAAAGGGGTAAATAATATTTTAGTATTTAAAATACACAATTCGGTCACGCTGGGCGGTAAGCGTGGTGTGTATATATAACGATAGCCTCAAACAACGTCTCTATTGCCAATATACTATTTCCGAAAATTAAATTTGAAGGTCCACTTTTTTTTAGTCGACTTCAAATAAATAAATATAATCAAATATTACAAATTATTTAAAATAGCTAAAAAATAGCATTTTTTTTTTGTGAAATAGCTAACATAACAGGCTCCTGCAAAATTGAGTGGTTTCTAGTTTTAGGTCATGCAAAATAGCCAAATCTGGCTAGAAAATAGCCAAGTTGGCAACACTGATTGTAGCATGCATAATTTCTTTTTACTTATAGTCACTAATGTTCTATATTTAAAATATTTGTGAAGCCAATAATAATTCTTAGTATATATACTTACCATTAAGCAAATACTTACATAATAATGAATGTTTCTAAAACATTATTTTCTGTTACTGAAGTTAGACAAATTTTAGCATTTATATTCATAGTATACCAATTCATTATACATCTTTCATATATATTATTTAAAAAGGTTAGATATAATTAAAATGAACACTGACGTATTTCTAAAGGACTAGCTGCTAAATCATTCGGCATTATATAATAATTTAATAGTAGTATTACATGCAATAATATTCTATTACTAAAAGTCAACTCAATTTAAGCTATCAAAAAAGCTATTTAAAAAGCAATATTATAACTTTACTTATCATTAAAAATAAATATGTTAGTTACTTAATATGGCAAGCAATAACAACACAATTTTCTATTATTAAAATTCCACTAAATTTGAGTTGCATATTTAAAAAGCAAAATTAATTCTTACTTATCATTAAGAAAACAATTACCTAATATTACATGCCATAACAACACCATTTACTATGATTAAAAGAAATGTGTTGGCTTAACTTTATCCAATAGAAAGAACACTCTGCGCACTCGCCACACATAACAAGCGGTTAATGAAACCGCTTTTACCTGCATGCGCAATTCAATTTCATTTTCATTACGAGCCATTTGAGAGTGAGTCTTGTTGTGTGTGTGTGTGAAGCTGTTGCAATCGAAAGCTGACCAAACCGTCGACGACGACGACGACAAATGAAAACAAAATCAAAAGCGAGACTAACCAGAGCAGAGCTGAAGCTGTTGACGGTTGGCTGTGTAACTATGTCTAGCTTTACGAGTGAAAAGCCGCAAACTGAAGCTGGAACACAAAACTGGAACTGGAGGCGCCTCTCGAGCTGTTGAGTTGCGACTGCGACTGCGACTGGAACGCTGTGCTGCTTACATAATCGCAGATAGAAACAGAGCACATACAGAGAGTACATGCAATTTATCTCAAGAAAGAAATCTACAAAAAGCAGAAAAGCAGATCGCCCCCTTCCACACACTTGCACTCAGCCGCCCCCTCAGAGTCAACTCGGCAACTATTTAGTCTCTGTTGTTGACTGTTTGTCTACAAAATGTTGGTCAGCAACATGATTTTTTGGCATGTGGCTTAGTTTTGCTTTTAATAGACTTTGATTGCTTCGTTGTCCCTCATTCCAGACAACAGCCGCAGCCACAGCAACAGCAGACGGCGACAATGGCGACAACAAGAAATGCAATGACAACGATTTGCATTGCAACATGGATCAACATGAGCAACATCAGCAACAGCAACAGCAACAACAATAATATGGCCATAGCAACGGCATAAGTCATAATGCAATGGCACATTTGGCGTTTAGAGTTGCATTGAGTTGCTTGGTTGCGTGCGCCGCTAAAGGGCAAAACGAAAGACTTAGGCAACGAACTGACTGACTGACAAACTATTGCGATTTATGCCTCACGCCTTGCGTCTTAATTACGCGTTCGGGATTGGCGTTAATAGCCAAATGCCCCAAAGCTCCCCGAAAAACTGCGATTTACAATTCACAATACGCGATTCTTATGAAGCTTCCACTGTTGATGCTGTTGTTGTTGTTGTTGCTGCTGCCTTCTGCCGCATTTGTGTAATGGGTAATTAAGCGCCTCGAACGACCAACAACAAGTTTTCCCACGGCTGCTGCCCGGCAGCCAGGTTTGCCAGCAAACTCCGTCCATCTGTGTCTGGCTTGGGCTACTGTGCGCGCTTTGCGCTAAAGCCCAAAACAAACTGCCGCCAAGTACCAGAGGCCAATGATATATGCATTTTTCATGCCAAAAAAACAGTCGTACTTGCCAGCAACAACAACAACTGCAACAACAATAGCAGACACAACTACTTACTACAACAATGCGCCTTGCTTATAAATTAGAAGTAGTCAAAATAATAGCCATATTTCTTTGGCGGAACCCTCACCAAACAAAAAAAAAATCGAAAATATAAAAATGTTCACAAAAAAAAGGTCAAAGCTGCATCACAACAAAAATCGAGATATCGAAAAATTGCAGCTGCGTTTTTTTTCGGCTATGTGTTGCTTTTGGCCAGGTTATCATGACGCCAGCTGTTCGATCTCCAAGCCAAGCATTATAAACATCGCCTCGAGCCGATTGCTAATCAGCTGAACGCACTTAAAGCGATTTTCATGTCTGCCTTTTTTTTTCTTCTTCTGTTTCTTTTTTCTCTTTACCTCGCCACAGAGCAATATTGATGAGATGCTGATGTTGTTGTTAGCTGGACAGGTGTGTTTGAAGCGCAGTTTCTGAGTTGGTCAATAAGGCTTCAATAAGCCAGCGAAATAATACACAAAATATCTTATGTTAATTAGTGGACGCTTTAAATGTGATTTATTGTGACAACTTTGAGCACTTACTTCACTATTTGGAAATAAATCGTTATTTGCGGTCGAAGCATAACTACAACAAATGCATAACTATTGTATCCAAAAGGTATTTAACATGTAGTAAAGTTTAAGATAAAATGCTCAGAAAATCAATCTATCCGCTCAACATTTTTATTATGTGTTAAATCTCATTCAATTTGAGCTCTGAATGTTAGTTAATTGAATTATACACATATATTATATTTTATAATCATCTCAATTTAATAACCAAATCCAGGCTTTAAAATGTAATAATTGAACAACATTTTTTACACAATTTGCTCATTTATTTTAAATACAAATATTTGACATTTCACTTAATGAACTTATATCAAATTAGCTTTTTCATTTAAAAATAATTGTGTGTGAGCATCAGTTAATCGAAACTATTTTAACACCTCATTCCACTACAAATGCTTTATTTAATCAATTTAATAATTTTCTCTTTAATTTAATCTGACTAATCTGACTTCCATACAAAAATAATTCATATATAACTTATAACATTTGTATAGTCTCTGAGATCTAGGTGTTCATACGAATAGACTAAACTAAATAATATGTTTACTCGCTTCGATAATTCGAGTTTTAGCTTGGGAATTTAAAAGTAGTAAATATTGGCCAATATACGAAAGAAATTTGAACATTAAATGCTACTTTAAATATTTTAAATTTATAATGTACCAACATGTCTGTTTTTTATTTATCGATAAAAAGTTTTTTGTTTATACCTGCTCTCGACTGAATTTTGTAATAATTATTTCACAGCAACCCCATAAAAATGGATATATAACTGGACCATGGTTGAGCATCTTGTCTACGCTTTATTATCATTTGAAATCGTGCAAGCGTAATGCAATTTTTAGTTTAGACATAAAACATGCTTAAGTGCTTGTAAAGCCAAAGTTCAAGGTTACTTTAAAAAAAAAACTGTGTTTGTGTGTGTGTTTGGCAATTCAATTGCAGAGGTGAAGGGGAGGCATTGAAACGTGGCAATAAACTTGGCGAGTGAGTTGAAAGCGTTAATTAAAAAGAAAATATACGTGACCCAAATTGTCGTTCGTTTTGCTAATAGAAAATGTCTAATTTATTTGCAATATTTCCTCGCATGTTTTTTTTTTTCCTCGTCTTCAATGGCAAACACCTTAATTAATATTTCGATTGGCATTTGATTGATTTGTGATGTCACTTGTGTGTTTGCATTGTGCAAATGAAAATGTTGCGCTTTGGCAGTTTTAGGAAATGTGCAATTTGATGCACACCGCAGAGACGCTCTTGGCCAGTTCCAGTTGGATGCGGTGACCATTGAAGCGCATAATTTGCGGAAATATGCAAAACTCAATTTTGTTTGTGGCTGTGTCTAAAACATAAAAAAAAACCTTTCCCTGGGATTGAGACGCCTTTTGCTATAAATACGACAGAAGTGCCACATTTCACGCTTAGTAAAAACTACAATTCCAGAGAGAAAAACGCGAAACGCTAAAGGATTACAATCAAAGGCGGAGAGATATTCAGGCAATCAGTCAGCCAAGCATTCAGCTATTCAATTAGTCAGAGAGTTCGTCTGTCTTTCAGTTTGTCAGGCAGTCAGTTAGTCAGTCATTAATTCCACCAGTCAGCGAGTCACTCAGTCAGTCAGTCAGCCACGCACAAACATTGAAATTCAATCAAAATTCATCAAACGCAATGAAGAAGCGACTGCAACGCATAACTGGCCACGCAGCTGGAACACCAAAGACGACAACACTTGCCACTTGTTTGTGCTTCCGTGTTACGACGACGACACCAACAACAACAGCAACAACAACAACAACGAGGAGGAGTAGCGGAGCAACAACATTGAATGCGGCACGCGTTAAAGTGTTGAGCATCATCATCTTCTCGACATTCGCTGGCTGCTCGGCCATTGGCTATTCCTATTCACGATTCGAGGGTCCGGTGGTGGGGCCAGAGCAGCTGGTTCAAGTGCCCGACGCCTATGGCGGTGGCACGCACTCCGATTATGTGGCACGGCCCGAATACAGCTTTGCCTATGGCGTCGAAGATGGTCAGACGCGTTTGCTGCAGAATCGCAAAGAGACGCGCAACGGCGATGCCGTCAAAGGTGTTTACAGGTAGGTAAACAAGTGTTTGGAATACATATAGAGTGTTGTTGTTGTTGTCATGCATTTAATAAACGCAGCGTAGTCGATCCTGATGGCACCCTGCGTGTGGTCAAATACACAGCTGACGATGCCAACGGTTTCCAGGCTGAGGTAATCACCAATGGCATTGGACGTTTGCATGGCCATGGCAACGGCGCCGCAGCTGTCGATGAGCAAGTGGAGCACGAGCAATCCAACGAGGTGCAGCCACAGGCAGCAGACGATGAGGAATATGATGGCGAGGAGGAAGAAGAAGGTGAGCAGCATGAGGAAGAGACGCCACAGCAGGGCAAAGGACAGTACAAAGTGCATGAAGACCACGACGAAGGAGAGGGCGAAGAGGGTGACGAAGAGGAAGGCGGTGGCGATCATGAGGAGTACGAGGGCAGCAGCGAGGAAGGTTACGAGGATGCCAAACCACAGCGTGAAGAAGAAGAATCGGACAGCAGCGAAGAATACTAAAGCAAAGCAAAATTACCCCAAAGTGCTAAAGTGATCTATGTGATATACCAAAACAAAAAAAACATGCTGTCAATGTGGTATATAAATTCTGGTATTTTATGGTATTTTTTTAATGAATATACATAAAGCATGATTTATGTAAGCTCACAAACTACTCGCCTACTCTATATGAAAATCTAAAGCAAAAGCTAATTGAAATATCTATGCGTTGAAATGGTTTTTCTTTTTCTTATTTTTCTTTTTTTGTGGTTTTTGCGTAATCCCGCAGCATGTGCGTTGCAGTTGCTGCTAGTCCGACGTTGCGTTCGTTCGGAATCAATCAGGCGCAGCAGCAATTGGCAATTGCCTCAACCAGGCATCGACTTTGTTGCAAAGTCGCAAAGCAGAGAAAAAAACAAAAACAAAAACAACTATATCTGTATCTCTTTCTGCGGCTGCTCCACTTGGCCAGCTGACTGTCTGGATGTCTGTCTCTCTGTCTGCAATTTCGTCACTCGCTTAATTCATACGCGCAAATGCGCAAAATCGCATTAAATGTGCGAAAATCAAAACGATGCCAGACGAAAGTGGATCAAACTCTGGCGATGCGGTAATGATGCCGAAATCGAAGCCAACTCAAAAACCAGATCAACTGCAGGCGCTGCAGGCGCCAAAGGAGGTGTCGTAGCATAGAAAGAGAGAGAGAGAGAGAGAGAGAGCGAGAAAGATAGCAAATGCAGATAAAGATAGCGATAGCGTGACCAAATTCAGTTAGTAATCTCACAATTGGGTTGCCAGCCAGCTCTTTGGCATTTGACTGGGCTTCATTTCAGCCTAATTGACAAGTCTTTCGATTTCAACTTGTCGGATATACTATACATAGATTTCGACTCGGCAATCTCACTAATAGCATCCCCAGAGTGGACGGCAAAATGCATTTGCTGCATTGCCGCAATGTGCAATGTGCTGAAGATTTATGGCGTGCCGCTTAGAATTGACCGACCAGCTCCAAATGTGGACAGCATGCGTCGCTGCTGCGTTGTTGGCCACAAACGTGCAAGAATGTCGCAGCGCAAAATGTTTTAATTAGCCAGCGATGCGATGCCATAACCATGATCAACTCACACTCCAAAACACACACAAATCGAATAATAAACAAATCAACAACAATTGCAAATAGCGAGATGTTGAAATGTTTTCATCATTTACATTTTATTATGATTTGTTTAAAATTTATTATTATCGTTATTTCATCAATAAAATAAATTGCTCTTATTATTGCCAACTTCGAGGTAAGATATGCAATTTTGCAAATAAATATGGATTGATATTTAAATAATTTAAGCCTCATTTTAATTTCAAATTTGATAACAAAAAAAAACATTTTCTGAAACATTCTCAACACTCATTTTTGTTAATTCAAGTAAATTTAAATTTCAAAATAAAGTATATAAATAAATACAAACTTGTAAATCAAGTTTTAGAAAATTTTACTATTAATATCATCTCCTATAGGATTTACTTATTATCTCCAGATAAATTGAAAATAAAATTAAAGAAAACAACACAAAAATCAATAATTGCACTTATATGTCTTACAAATAAAGACAGGTACAAATAATAGCAAAAAGCAATTAAATTTAAAATTCAAACTGATTATAAATGAGTTTGTGCGATTAACTTAAATGAGGTATTAAATACTGATCTAATTATGGTAAAAATGTAATACCATTTTGCAGACTCTTCAATAAAAAACTATATAATGGTCTTATCAGTTTTTTCGTAAATAGAAATAATAAAATTTTTAATAAATACTTTAAAATTAATTTTATTACCATTATTCCAATGAAATGAAAACTTGAATCCCAAATGTTCGATAAAATTACAAGTTTTTCTTAGTGGTTGCGTTTTAAATGGAATAATTTAAATTTTCCAATTTTTTTTTTTTGTACGTTGGTCTGCTTTGACTTTCCCAAGCTGTCGCAACTTGATGCCAAAACAATTGACCATGTCACACAACGCTGCGTATGAGTAACAAATTGTTTGCATTGTTCGCAGGGTTTAATATTACAGTTAGGAAATGAAATGTAGACAAACTTCCTAAAGATTAAAAGCTATCCCGCTGCTTATAACGGATGTTGTGAGGTAATCAGCAGGAGTAAATTTGAAGCGGAAATGGCAAGTTACGCATACGTACCGTGGTGCGACGGTGGTTAAATTGTTTTTAACTTGACTTGAATTACATTTGGGCAGCGACTTAACTGTAGTGGGCTGATGCATGAGGCCTTTCTAAAATTGACCATTTGGGGGCATAAATCAATGTCAAAGCTTAACTGACAAGTCATTAAAATCAATTGCAAAGTGCGTTTAAATGTTCAAGAGAACCGCCACAAAAAGAACACAAATACACACTTGAGTGAAGGCAGAACAAAGGCTTTGTCCAAATATTTGCATGCGTTGCATAAATCAAGATTAAAAAACTTTGTTCTACTTATTGAGCCGGAGTTTGTTTTCCAGTTGCCGAGTTGCAGATTGCTTTGTCGATTTGCGCGATTTGCGATTTGCGATCTGTGATTTCGATTGCAATTTGATGCATGGCGTGGCTGCATTTTTGTGACATGCGTCGACAGTTGTACAGGTGCCTTGAGAGGCAACAGCAACATTGCAACAACGAACGAGTACAACAATCTCGGCAACGACAGCAATTAACGCAGTCATCGAAGTCGCCCCCACACACAAGCACTGCATACAGCATATTTGCAATGGCTCTCAAACTGTGTGCCGCATAAGTTGCGCAATCATCGAATGTTGTTGTTGTTGTTGCTGTGTTCGACAAAGACAAAGCGTGTTCCACTCCACTCCAGCACAGCAACAGCAACAGCCACTGCTGACCAACTAACCAAGTTAAACTGCAAAAGGCTCAACACAAAACTCCGTTTGCTGCAACTTCAGCTTCAGCTTCATCGTCGTCGACGTTTGTTGCACTGTCAAATCGGCCAAAGTGCGATCGCGATCGTGACGTGGCCAACTTGTTTGCCAGTTGTTGTTGTTTTTGCTGTTGCTTTGGTTGCTCTGGCAAATGTTTGCATTTTCTTAGCCCACAATTGTTTCAAACAGTTTTTCTTGGTTTTGTTTTTCGGCAAATGTGTCGCCTTTAAAGTCATTTTATGTAAGTCGATTCTGTTTTCCCAGCCCGCAAAAAAAAAAAATGATCTTTTGAGTATCTTTGCACCTTTGTTTGTTATTGTTGTTCACCACCGCTCGACAACCAATAACAAAAGCAAACAAACAACACTTTTTTCCCATCGTTTTCAACTCCTAGGCCAGGCCACATGTGTTTGGCCGGCCATTTTTGTGTGTGCTCTTTTGCCTACAAGATATAATAATAATTTTCTGATATGTCATGCAAAAGAACATTTTTGTTGTTATTGCGCTATTGTTGTCGTTGCTTTTCTTGATGTTGATGTTGCTGTTGTTGTTGCTGTTTTGCTGTTGGCGTGGGCGTTACAAGAAATTTACAGTCAACGTGTCCAAAATTTGACATGTTGGGCATGGAAAATTTAACGCCCCATGTGGCCACAAATTGGGCAAGCGATCATTGTTTTTATTTTTGAGTTCTGGGGAATGGTGTGTCAGGAGGGTCATAATGATTGATGCACAGATTAAAACTAAATGCGCTAGCAACATTGTAATTATTTTGCGTCAAATTAGAAACACCCACGCAGCTTTAGATTAGGATGTCAAAGAGGACAACGTGGTTGGTTCATAGTTTGTAGTTCATTAGTCAACCATATAACTTTTTATATAATAAGACACACTAAAACAATTTTAAATTGTTTGATATATTTCATAGTCTATTAAATATATGATTTATCTTTTTGTAATTTAAAACTAATGATCAATAATTTTATAGTACTTAGAATTAGACAGTTTACATTAACTGATCAATACTATGTATAAATAACATAATATCTGCAAAAGCCAATTACTATATTTACTTATAATGAAATGAAGAAATTAAGTTGAAAACACGTTTATTTTGAGATTAATCAAATTAAATGATTTATTAGTCATATTTTGTTACAATATATTGCCTACAATAAATTTGTATTTAAAAAAAAATCTAATCAAGCAAATAACCATTTATGTTAAATATAAATCAAATCAGATCAGAAAAATTATTAGACACTTTATTGTTACTGAGCAACACTGCGTATGATTTAAGTTAAATAATTTATAATCAAAAGAAGAACTCACCAAGTTAAAAACAATTTTATATTAAAAATAAATTAATTAAATCTTTAGTAAGAGGTTATTTGCAGAGGCGCGTGGGTAGCACACTTAGCATTTTAAGTAAAGTTAAATCAAAATTTGTTGTTCTTTATTCAAGATTACAAAACGGAATGTGAACATAAAAGCTTAACATACATGAGAGTGCCTTTAGAACCCTGTTAATTAAGTAATATTATCAGAAAAATACTTTACCAGACATATTATTTGAGCAAAGTTTATTAAAATTAATATTTAATCAATGAAAGAACCAACGAAGTAAAATAAAAAATATATTTGGAAAGAAATTAAAGAAGTTAAATTAAATTAAAATTAATTGCTTTAAAAGATATCATATTTTTACTGAGCAACAAAGAATAAGTCATAAGTACACATTTAAATTTGGCATAAAAAAAATAATAAATATTTCTGCCATAAAAGTCTTCAATCAATTAATATAGCTTTATAACAGACATAAGCGTTTAGTTCAATTATACTTTATTTTATTATTATAACACTTTAAAACTACGCAGAGATTTTCAATTATATCTTAAGCTCGGCGTGATTTATGTATAATATTTTAATATTTGTGCTTGGCTGGAAAACTGTTGCAACTTGCACACGAAAAATGCCATAAATATCTTAAAAAACAATTTTTTACGGCTCTCATGGCAACAGATTGGAAACTGTCAAATGCACCAAGACAAAATTTTGATTGAAAAACGAGCGGCGTTTGAAATGCGTAGCAACAGGCACAACAACAAACATGATAATAATAACAACAACAGCAACAAGAGTCGATAGCAAATTTGCCAACATCGAAATTCCATAAACACACACACACAAAAGTTCTGTGACAAAAATGCCGTTAAACAAATTGCGTCAATGTTTGCTGCAGCAGTCTGTTGGAGTAATTATAACGCCACCCGTCGACTGTCACAAATATGGTAATAATATTTTTCGATTTCAACTTTCGAGCCTATTAATGCTGGCTCATAATTACCGCAGTCGATCAATAAATAAACAGCTCAACTTAACAACAAAAACAACGAATCTAAGTCGAATGCAAAGTGTCACTTTCAATTGCTACGTTATCTGTCCTTAAGAGTTGCACACACAAAACTGCCGAAATACAAAAATCCAAGTCACAACGCAACTTAGCAACGCCTTCTTAACTTTGCCAGCCCAACAACAAATGCCGCACCCAGCAACAGCAACAGCAGCAGCAGCCACATGCATCAGCAACAGCAACAGCAGCAACCATCTCAACCGGCACATGCGTGGTTTCTATGAGTCTATGAGTCTCTAGCTCTGCGTCTGCATCTCTCTCCCCTCTGCAGCTGCTGCAACTCGAACTCAACTCGAGTTGCTGTCGTCGTCGTCGCTGTCGCTGGCAGCAGCAGCAGCAGCAGCGTCGCCTTCATCGTCGTGCCTGCGCGTATATAAATACTTTTGGTCATCGTTGCAGACATCAGTTCAGCTTACGATTTCGTGCTATAAACGGTCCTCCCAAGCGTCACAGTTTGTCGTGTGCCAATTTGTTCAATTGTTCAATTTTCAATTCAACGAAATCCTTTCGTCCTTTTTCTCGCGTCGTGTGTTTATCACTGTGCTCAATTTTTGCAAACATGAAGGTATGCAAAACAACAACCACAAAAATATAAATAAAGAAAAGATATAGTGCACTTTGCAACAAGGACTTATTCTTTGCCTCTATGCTTCTATACAGTACTTTGTTGCCATCGCTCTGCTGTTCGCTGCCGCCCAGGCTGTGCCCATTGAGCTGGGTCACTATGCCCCATCGCTGGTGCAGGTGCATCATGCACCAGTGCTCGCCCATGCTGTGCATGCGGAGCCTGTGGCCTATCCCAAATACTCCTTCAACTATGGCATCAAGGATCCCCACACCGGTGACATCAAGTCTCAGGCTGAGGAGCGTGATGGTGATGTTGTGAAGGGTAAGTTACGGCACAGGAGAAACAAAAGACTTAGGCAACGAACTTGCTTAGAAAAGGCTTAGGCAACAAACTTCTCGTGACATTAAGCAATCAATAACTTTATTGCTTGCCCAAAATACTTGTGCAACATAAACTTTGCATAGGCGACAAACCGGGCAACAAAAGACTTGAGCAACAAACTTAATCTTATTATCATCCCAATAGGCCAATACTCGCTGGTCGAGCCCGATGGCTCTGTGCGCACCGTTGACTACACCGCCGATGACCACAATGGCTTCAATGCCGTCGTCCACAAGACCGCGCCCAAGATCATCGCCCATGCACCAGTTGTGCACGCTCCCGTCCTCGCCCACGCCCCTCTGCTGCATCATTATTAAATCGCGTTGAGATTGCCCCCGAGTCATAAAGGTGCTCTCTCACAACAATCAAACAACCGGAAGAAGAACAAACATGAATTTCAAACAAATGCAATATAGGAATAACAGGCAGATAAGACATTGATCCATTGAAAAGAAATCGTTAAACAAAATGCATGTACATTTTTTTGTAAGTAAGTAAAATTTAGCTAAGAAAGTTTTAGTAGAACACGGGCACCATTAGTGGGTGCCCGGCACCCGGCTGATCTGGCATGGCATGGACGAAGGAAATACGAACAAAACAACAAAAACAAAAAACGAAAAAAACGCTAAACACAAAAGTAACATATCAATGGCATGGCATAAGCAATGACTTGATCTTGATCATAGTTGATGTGGATAATGATGAAGAATGTGAACGATAATCAATGCTGAAGCGTAAGCTGAACTAAGGAAGAATCAAGTAATTATCCGAGCACAAAACTGTTTCACGATTTGTTGCGCCCAGAGCAAAAGGCATCGCTAAGAACTTTCACCCTACTCCAATACTCTCTCTCTTTCTACTCTACCTCTGCAAAGTTTCAATTTCATTTGCTCAACTTTTGTAATATATATTTATGCAACTCTCTAAGCTAGCGATGCCAATAAACTGTGCCCCAACCCAAGAACAGCTTCGCTGCAAGAAAATCGGAAGCATATTGTGCCATTTTGGTTGGCGCACAGTTTGGCAAGTATTGGGCGAGCAACAAATCAAAGCGATCACAAAACTGTGGAACGCATCGGAGGACCGTTTCAATTACGTTTTCAAGCATTTTATCGTGAACTATTCTCAGTCTGACAAAGTCACTCAACTGTTTCACTCACTCTCTAACTATCTCTTTGTGTTCTCTCTCAACACACACAAACACATCAACTGTCACACTCATTGATTCACACTCAACTGACATATAATACTCTATATTATATTACGATCTATCTCACTCGAACTTGAACTTCAAAACTCAAACTCATTCTCAGTCTGACACTTTTGTATCTAGTTTCATTTTTGCATTTAGAGTATTCTTCACAATTTGTGTGTATTGTATATTTATATAAACAATTATGCCGCTTAATTATAATATCAAAATATATTATGTATATAAATGTTAATGAAAAACCACAAAAAAAAAACAACTTGTCTCTGTAAAAAACAACAAGAAAATGTAAAAACAAAACACACTCTCACATGTCTCTCACACTCATAAGTTCATTGAGTAATTTTTTTAGAAATTCTTTAAAAACATTTGTGAAAAGCAAAATGCACGACAACGAAAACCACAGCAAACGAAATGCAATGCAGAATGTTATTATCGAATTATGAAAAATGTATTAATAATAATAATAATAAAAAATTACAAAAAAATGAATAAAAATCAATTGAAAAAAGTTATATAGTTTTTTGATAAGCTCACCCAAAGGTCTTTCTCAGCTCTAGCAAAGGTCGCGCTTATTAACAAACTCACAGAATAATTGTTTATTATCGATTATTGTGAGCTCACCAATTATTCCAATTTGTATGAGCTTGCTGAATTTTGAGAGGCACGAAAGTGAAATATCATTTAGCATGCTGACGTTGTATTTCTAATTGGAATTCTCTGGCAGCTCAATTATGTTTTTCATCGACTGGAACTCAGCTGGCTCTCCAGTTCGATTTTGCTATTGAAAGTGCGCGGAAGTTCCCGGTTAAAGCAAATTATAGATAAGCATATTACAGAGACACAAATGTGCTTGGCGGCTCATTGAAATTCAGCATGGAAACATTGTCAAACAATCGCATATTTCGGCAATGCTTGGTTGTAAGTGCGTGGATGAAGATTTGTTATAAAAGACAATTTGATTGATTTATGAATAAGATTAAAGAACATTTTGGTTACTCAAGCTATATTCGAAAAGTGTACACAGATAGAATTTATGTATTTAAAAATATGATAAAAAAAATTTATATTTAAATCTAAGTTATGCATAAGAATAATTCAATGAACATATAAAAATTCCAAGTTATAAACAAATATATAATATATATATATATATATATATACATATAATTTGATGAGAAACTAAAAACATAAGATTTCTAATTGTAACTCTGACTGACAACATAACTAAAATCTTTAATCACATTCGTGTATATTAAATTCAACTTTGTCATCATGGCAGTATATGTAATTGAAAAGCAGTATATTAAGGCACAAAAACGGATCATAAAAAATTCTTTAGTCTAACTTAAATATTAAAATATTTTGTGTATATTCAAATAATAAAATTGGAAATTATTGTAATGTGAATTACAAACAAGTAATATAGGATAAAAGGCAACCGCAAAAGTTTTAAAGAAATAATTAATTCATACTAACAATATTAGATAACACAAATAAATAACTTTATACTATATTAACATGACTCTTGCTCAGCTGAAGAAACTACGAGGTTCATCTTTGTCATTACAGTTTATCACTCGCAGCTGTGCCGTATTTAGAGTCAACTCAACTACGCAAGTTTAATTTTATTCAATCTCCAAATTAAATAATAAGCCTTTTTGCTTATTATTGCCATAAATTTATTTAAAAGTAAAAGCTATTTTTACATTTTTGTAGCAGTAAATTAAATACTTATTCAAGTTATTTAAGTTTAAAAGAAAACGGTTGAAGTCTACTTTTTTAAAAGTTGAACTTAGTTTAATGCAAATCTTAAAGCTGAATTAAGTTCGCTTTTCTCTGAATTAATATTAAACTAAAAGCTTACTAACTTATTCACTAACTTAAATGTTTTTTAAATGTTGTTTAAAATCAAGCTTTTACTTTGAAATAAACTGGAGTTTAGTCAGTTTTTCTTTTAACTTGAAAAACTTAAAGCATTAAAAAGTTTTAAATGAATTAAAAAATTAAAAGCTTGTAGAGCTCCAAGAGGAAACACACTTTAGTCTAGTTAATTTACCTAAAAGTATGCAACAACTTATTTTATTTTCACAGCTGCTGCAATTGCTGTTGATCACAAAAGTATACGACGTGTTGGCCACGCCGTTGCGCACTGAAAGTGCAACATACTCGAAGACAGCGGCCACAAATCGCAGGGAAACTAACAAAACGAGCAACTATTTTCTACATCAGCCTTACGGTAGGTTAAGAAATATGTAGAGAAATAATTCCAATAAATACTTACTTCAAATAGGTCCCAATACGTATGCCTTTGGCTATGAGGTAGAAGATGCACAAACGGGCAACGTGCAATTCAGAGATGAGCGTCGCTATTTGAATGGCAGCATTGTGGGCAGCTTTGGATACGTGCGACCTGATGCTCACATTCAAGTGACACGCTACAGAGCCGACGCTGATGGCGGTTACTTGGCGCACTCACAGAGCTACGCTCCTGGGGAGCAGCAAGTGGACACCATTTGGCCCACGAAGCTGCCTGATTTGCTGAGAGATCAACATAAATCGCAGCCAGCAAACAATGTGAGTTGGGATGCCAAGCAACATTTGAATGTGAGCGTGGACGACGTGGCAGATGATGTGGCAGAGAAACTGAAGCAACAGCATGGTGTTGACTTGTTTCACATTAATGTGGCGCAGGATGTGCTGCAGCCCGCAGTTTTAGATATAGTCAATGGCAAGACACCGCTGAAGCAGCAGCCCAATGGCAGTTTGGCCTTTGAGACGCTTCAGAAAGTGGTGCCCAACGAGCTGCCGCTTGTGCCATTCGAATTGCCAGTCGAAGAACTGTTAACAAGGGCAACAACGACAACGACAACGGCCACAACTGAGTCATCGGTCGAACTTAGCAAGTACGATAAAGCCAAGAGCAATAATGCCGAAAAGGCACCACAAATAACAGAGTCCCAATCGAGTGAACTATTGCCGCCCAGGCCATTGGTCAATAACGTTAGCAACAGCTCGAATTGGTACAAGCAAATCATTGAAGCAAATCGTCGTGAATTCCTTGAACATTTACCAAATTTGAATAAAGTAAATGTATGAAGAAACACAAGTAAGAAAGCTACAATTGAGTGTGCACGACTGTGAAATACCCGCTACCTATATTCAATAAAAAATAAACAGAAGATTATATTTGGTATATCAAGATACCATTAAGTTCAAAATATACCATACCAATAAAAAAACAGTGCCGTATTATCCTAAAAAATACTAAAGTATACAAAAATATACCGAAACCCATATTTAGTATATCAATATACAATTACGTTAAAAATATACCATTATAATAAAAGCAAAACAGTAAGGGGTTATTCTAAAAATATACAAAAATAAACCGAGGTCTAAATTTGGTATATCAATATACAATATAATATACAATCTATACCATACAAAAAAACCAAAAAACAAAGCGGAATAATCTAAAAATATACCAACAATTAAAAATAGGGTGTATAGATACACAATTACGTTTTAAATATACCATAGACTTCAATATATACCATATAGTCAATCAAAGCAACTGAGACACGAAAGCATCAGACCATATAAAATTATATTTTCAATAACTTCCAAAATTGTTAACTATTGTTCAAGAATCTAAAATACTTTATTATTTTATTTTATTATTGCATATACCATCAAGTCCATAATACCCTTCTATTCTATGGATGACGGGTATAAAAACTTAAGAGGCACACTCAAATTATGCACATTCAACGAGAATCACAAGTGGTCCCACTGTACCCCGCCCCACTGTACAGCAGCAGCGTACTAAACATAGTAGTAGCTGTGCCGACACGCCCCTCCTCAAAAGAAAAACCAAAAAATAAAAAAAAAAACAAGCACAAAGTCTAATAAATATTAGGTAAGCAAATCGCGCCGGCAAAAAGATCTTTCACTTTTCATCATCGGTAAAAGTCGGCGACTTATGAGTAATCATTTTCGACTACAATTTTTTTTTGCATAAGTCTTTACTCAAAGAATTCCAAATAAAACGCAATCGATAAATGGCTTCATTTTCTCAGAGTGTGTGTGTTTATCTTCCGGGTCTCAAATTGGAGCAAACCGCAGAAAAGCCTTTCAGATTATTCAACAAATTGCCGCCTTTGAAGCTAAGCACCACAATTTTATGGGTTAAATGTGGGTGACAAACTGGTTGCAAAGTTACTTTGAGATTACCAAAAGTCGTTTCAAATTTGCATTAGTATCATCAGGAAGACAACAAATTGTACACTCTTTCTCTATCTCAATTGCTTTATCACTAACTCTTTGGTTGTAAATGCGTTAAACGGAAGGAAATGTATTGCATTTGGATTTTTCGCACTCGTTTTTTTTCTTTTTGTTGCAATTGCCTCATGCATATTTAAGCTGCTTTATTATTCCATTCCCACTTTAATTTGTATCACGCACGCTTTTGGCCCCTCCTCGGATTCGGATTTGTATGATGCAACAGCGGCTAACATTTTATTTGATATTTATACGAATTTTGAATTTATATTGTATGTTTTCTGTTTGTTTTTGTGGCGTTTTCACTTCACTCACTTACAATTTTGTTGTCTAGCGTCCATTCACTTTTTATTGCAGACTTCCAAACGGAGAAATGTTTTCTAAAAGCTCACAGCAATTAAAGCTTCAAATTCAAAGATTTATTAGCATTTATGTAATGTAGAAAAAAATGAAATTCACTACTACAAAAAGTGTGTTTATGTTAAATGGAAATATATTTTAAGTTTCATAGAATTAATAAACTGTTTTAAAACTGTCAACAAATTTTAAATCTCAAGATTTATAATAATTTATGGGGTATCGAAAAATTTAAAATTGATTAAGCAAAAAGTTTCCTTGAAATAAAAAAAATTAGTGTCATAAAATTAGTTTAATAATTAAATGATCTTAACTTATCTAACCCTTTCTCTTTACTGTATATGTATTTAGTTAAGCCACAAATATATTTTTAATTGAATTGCAACTATTATTGCTACACTTTAATCCTGCTCAAGTGTCCCTTTCTCTTTGCAAAAGCAATTAATAACGTTTAGCGATAAAATTTCAATAAAAACAAAGACGTGACAATGTAATTTATATTTAAACTGTGCAGCCCAATAAAATAAACTATCAACTGGAAGTTGAGTTTCAACTTAGTGTTATTTTCGTTTTGCTTTCAAAGAATCGACATTGGAAATGCCGTGTCTATTGTTATTGCTTTCGCTTTACTGTCCATCGCTAATGATATTTGCTTAGTTTATGATTTAAGCATAATTTTCTTTTCTCTCTTTCACACTCTCTTCCTTTCTCTGTCTTGCGCTGCAGTATGTGACTGCAGCAGCGATTGTGTGCCAATTAAACAAGCCACGTTCATAACTCTTTTGATTATGGCCACAAGGGGCGAAGCGCGTCCAATTTGACAGTGGATGGATTGGCGTGGCGTGGCATGCGGCATGTGGCATGCGGCGGTATAGTGCTGCCAGTTGCATTGTTGCCAACTTTCATATGCATTCAAGTGTTTTATTGTATGTTAATTAAATTGTTGCTACGTTCATTTCAACCGTCGCTGCATTATTTGGCATACATATTTGGTCATTAACTAATTGCTGGCAGGCAGCTGAGGTAATCACTTTTTTATTATTATTTTTTTTTTTTGATTCACTTTGTAGTTGATTCAGTTGCAAAATCAACCCAGTGCCCAGTACAAACACGCTGTGTGAAAGTGTTCAGATCGAGCGTTGCATCGGCTACGTAACGTAAGCTCACATTACGTATACGCACAGTGGAACTACGCATCGGAGGTAGAAGAAGTCAAACCTCTGCACTGCACTTCAACTTAACATTGAACAGGTCCCTGCATTAAGTATGTCTAGTTGTCGTTTTTCTCGCATTTTTATGATTATTATTTTGGCCGAAAAATAAAAAAGATTTATTTGGCCAGAAATGTGTCGACGACACTCTTGACAACTTGATTAGAGGAGCCAACCAGTTAGTTGGCTCTCCGCTCCGGTTGCATAAATTTACCCAAAAAAAAACACAAATTTATAATCTTGATATGGCCAGGACTGAGCGGCTATGACGACTGTCTGAGAGAGAAAAACTGGTAAATTTCATAACATCCGGTTGGAGCGCGCTTGAAAAGTTGTTAATTGTCTAACGCTGGGGGTTGCCGACAGCCACCAAACAGGAAAAAGGCAAAAAAAACAAAAACAAAAAACAAAAAAGTGAAGCAGAAGAAAGAGATTAAACAGCAGCAGCTGCAGCCTGCCAAAAATGACGGCAATTAGCCAAAGACGACGACAAAATAAGGTAAAAGTATTTAACCTACTTCGAAGCCTCAAACTTTTAACTTTTAACGATTTTTTGTGTTGGGGTTTTTCTTTTTGTTAAACAGTTAAGCGCGTTTCGTTGTAGGAAGTCGAACGCCATCATTTCAATCCCCTGCCGACTAATTAATGAGCCACACACACACAGAGAGAGTCTGCCGGCAAGAGTCAAACAACTAAAACTGCAAGGAAGTCGCCATCAGAAAAAAAAAAAAAAACGGGTCGAGTCGCATAGCGTCGAGGAAACTTAAATGTGAAATGTGTGAAAAAGCACTCGCCACAAATTAAAATGTTTAACGATTTTGCATCGTAAATATTTTGATTAACGTTCGGATAATTAGACCACAGCTTGGCTTTATTTCAATTGAAGAAAATTGTCTCTGCGACTCGGTGAAAAATCAATTTTTTTTTCCACAATTGTTTGCAACGAGAGTTTTCCGTGTATTGCAACATTGTTGCGATGCAACACGAACGCAGACTCTGAGCTGCCATATGATATGATTATGTGATTTGACAATTTGCATTTAATTAATTTCTGCAGCTATTTATTATGTCAACCACAAAACACCGCTGACAAGCAGCGTTGAGAGCAGCCGCTAAGCTCAACACAGCTGAATTCCAATTTCAATTCCAAAACCAAATTCAACTAGTCTCTTAAGTCTCTTAAGCGTATCGAATACCTGCGGGCATTAGGCTTTGTTAAGCTTTACAACATTACTTAGTTGCGGGAATATAAAGATTTAAATATCAATTAAAATAATTTCGATTCGCTGCGCTAGGGAAAAAATATGCGGAAGAAAAAGTGTGTTATGTGACGAGGAGTAAATACAGTAGATATTAAAAGTAGAGAGTTTCCTACTAATTGTTCAAGCTTCATAAATTCTATTTTTAAGATAATAAAATAATATTCTTTTAATGAAATTAATATTTGTTTCAATACTATATAATTTAAATATAAATTAAGCGATTTTTCATATATGTAAATATATTATACGAAATACAGTAATAAATTTAAATTTTTCAGTTCAATTTTTTTTCCTTTTTTTCTTCTTTTACTTCTTTTCTATTTCACTTAAACATATCAAAAAAAATTGCTTTCGATGGGCTCTCAAGAGGCGAATATGCTTAATGGGCGTCAATCACAAAAACTGTGTATAAAATAATAGATTTAAGACATTAAATCTATAACCAAAAAAGCACTAACTTTAATTTGCATATTGAATCTGTTTCATTTATATATTCACTTCATTTTGTTCACTGTTCTTAGTTAATAAAGTGACAGAAAAGAAAAAATAAATGAATGAGAAACTTTTGATTTGTATTTGGCATTAGAGCAAAAGTAACTATGATACCTTCCGATGTATAAATAAATAGATTTGGAATTTTAAAAAGATTCATGTTATTAAGCAAGAATATGTCGTAAACTGTCCATTTAGTTTCAAAATCACGAAGCTATTACCATTTATGCAGCAGTTTTCGTGTAGTAAGGACAAAGAAATGAAAGTGGATTTTCCATTGTTACAATAATTTGTAATGCACGTCAACTCCCGCTTTACTTTGACATGGTTGACATATAGCATTAACACCTCAACCACTAAATAGCTGCTCCTCACTTCCCTTGCTTCAAACACACACAGCAGCTAACTCGTTGTCAACATGCATTTGGAAATGTTGCTACGCACTTTTCGCGCCGCTAGCAACATTGTTGACAAGTTGACGCTAATGCTGTAGCTACTGCTGTTGCTGCTGCTAATGTTGCCGGCAATTGGTAGGCGCCGTTTAAGTTCAATGTGCTGCAGCTAGTTTAGCTGTTGAGTTGTTGTTTACCGATCGAAGAGTGAAGAGAAGGAGAGATAACGCAAGCTCATTAGCAGTTGTGCGTGTGTAGTTGAAAGCAAAAACCAAAAAAAAGCGAAAAAAAAATTTGTTTTGATGTGCGTTGCCTTCAAATAAATGAATATGAATTGCAGGCAATAAAATTATGCCATGACTCGAAGGCTTTCGCGTAAGCGCTCGAAATGTAATTTTCAATTACGTGCAACTTGCAACCTGAGCGGCGGCAACAACAATGCTGGTTGCTACCGCTGCTGCTGCTGCTGCTGTTGCGCAAGCAGACTGCATAAAAGGATAAGGAATAAATGATTCCCACGACAACTTTGGAAAGATGCACGCGTCGCTGTGGCGCGGGCTCGTTAGGAGGCCATAGAGTCCAAATAAATATGAAACAATGAGACAAAAGCCGCAGCCGATGTTGTTGTTGCTGTTGCTAGTCAAATGCCAGACAATCAGGCAGCTTACGAGGTACTGCAACTTGCAACTTGCAACAGCAACTGTTGCTTGCTGCTGCTGCTGCTTGCTGCACATGCTCATGCACAGCAGCCGCACTTAATGCATGTACTAAATGTCCAACAGTAAATATGAGTTACTAGGTAATTGCCGGGGCACCACTACACACAGCTGCACCACATGCTGCATGCCCCACAATTCACCTAGTTGCAGCTCACTTTTTTTTTTTTTTTTTTTATTTTTGACTTTTCACTTTAGTCGTGAGCTTTAGGCGAATCGAAATTGATTGAGTGGCTGGTTGGCCAAACGAAAAATCTGTCTAAAACTAAACTACATTTTTTGGCTCTAAACGAAAAATCAAACTTAAAATTAACACCTGCTGTGGCAGACACACAAAAATACACCTATACTCTGTATGTGTGTGTGTGCAACATAGGCCAACTACAATGCGACTCGATGCGATGCTTCAATGAGCAAACAAAATGAAAATATGTGAGCAGCGATTGCAGCGATGACGACAACTTTTGCATCAACAACAGACCAAACAACTTGCACCAAAAAATATCTACCAAAAATTGTTGTTATTGTTTTGCCCAGGAGAAGGCGAATGCATATGGGGTATATTAGCTAAAGAGTTAGCGCAGTTTAGGAATAAGAAAAAGGCCCTCATATCAAATCAAAAGAATTGAATTAATATTCTGAAAACTTCTTCCTTAAAATAAAAATTAGTTAGAGAATAGAGCCACAAAAAAATAAAGAAATAATATGAAAGATTTACTAAAACGAACATGTACTACTGTGCACAAAAAGGAAGGTGAAGTTGTTTATATAGTATATCTGCCAAATAGGCCTTTTCCGGTTAGCCATCAGCGCCTTCTTCGATTAAGCTTTTATCTTCTCAATAGACTTGAAACGCGTTCCACAAAGTCCTATCTTAAGTTTTGGGATGGTATCGTAACGATTTGCATCGAATTTTTGGCGATATTTAATTTTACAAGCCCAATTCAAAATGGTTTTCATAGATCATTTTGATACTCGGATCACTTCATTCCGCAAACAAAATTTGATGACACTTGATCGTTTGATAAACACAAGCATAATTATATTACTAATAATAGCATTGATATAAAATTTCGCTGAGATGTCATTAGCAATCCTGCCAACTCAAGAAAAAAAGAACTATCCCGAAATTTTAAGCCTGTGAAGTTTAAATTAAACTCTGTTTAAATAAAACTTCACTCCTTTCTTTTTGCCCTCAGTAGTGAATTATTGTCCAAATAAAAATTTACATTAAATATTTTTAAACTATAAAGTCTCTTCTCTAAATACAAATTCCACATCTCAACTAAATTTTTCTAGAGTATCTTGTCATTCAACAAGCTTTCATTTTGTCGTCATTGAAGTGCTGTCTTTGCCACGAAATGAAAATAAAAATGCACACTGGAAAATTGTATCAACATTGCGTTCAATTTGCGTCGCTTCGCCAAATTGCAAAACATCGCACACCAAAAAACCAAAAATGAAACAAAAAAAACCGAAAAAAAAGAGAAGTTGGCTTTTTGGCATGCTACTCTAGCTGTAGCTTCAATTGCAACTTCAGCTCCAACTTCAACTTGTAGTCAAAGACGAAGTCGAAGAGTTGCTTGCTATGTTGACTTGCATTATATTTTCCACCTGCTGCAACGCCAACACACACACACACACACTTACACACAAATATAATACACAACAAACACCACATACTAGTAACTATAAAGCGTCCCCTTGTAGACCATAATTAAGCATTTATTTGATTCGCCATATTTCTTTTGGTACGTGCAAATGCTTTTTGAATTCGGGATTTTGCGGATTGGTAATCATCATGAAAAATGTTTCGGTATTTTTTTCGTTTCTTTTTGCAGTTTTGTTTTCTGCTGATTTCTTTCATTATGTATGTGCGCTTGTTTTGACTTGTCATGGCTTTGCAAACGTTGTCAAATGTTGTCGACTTTAAATATAGCAATTAAAAAAAAATGTGCCTGCATTTCAACGTGCATCAACCTGCTGTTCAAAAGTGTTGAGGTAAACACACTTTGAGCCTGAGAACTGCAACTCAATGCAAAGTGGGTAGACGATGATGTTGCACAAAGCAAATATGAATGAATAGTGAAATGAAGATTACAAACATGAAGTAATCTATTTATTCTATTTTCTTATTTAATATAAGATGGACACTTTACAAATTTATCTATCAAATTACACCATTCTTTTTTTTAGTACTTCCATGATTTATCTTTAGTATTTTAGTATTTTTTTTTAGCATGAGAGCTACGAACAGGGTAGAGAGTATTATAACTTGATGTCAGTCGAAAATTGTATAATTTAACCTCTATAGTATATTTTGATTGTAGTACTTCATCCATATACTAAATATGGACTTTGACATTTTTTTTATGGGAGATTATATAGTATATTTTAATAATAACACCGCACTGTTTGCTTGTATTGAAAATAGGCATCGGGTATCTCACAGTCGAGCACATCTTTAATTCCTTTTTTGCGTATTTTAAAGTAAGTGAAATTTTATAATATTTATATATTTTTCTTAACACTTTCTTTGAGTATTTTTCCACTGATTCCCTTGCACATTTCTCACCTTTCTGACTTGGCATAATTTACATTTACCGAAAATTTGTATTTTCCCGATCGATTGCATTCCATTCATCAATTTGTTTCAACTACTTTCAAGGCTATTACCATTACAGCTCATTACTAACTGATTACAAGCCATTAACTCAATTGCCAAATGCATTAAAGACCTTCATTTGCTACATAGCCGAAGAAACAAAATGATATCAATGTAATTTTCAGCATTTACAAAATCCCATAAAAGACACATATGGATCGCTTCTACCGTAGATTATCCAAAAAATGTAACGTATACGCTTCGTTGCCTAATTAGCAGTTAGAAAAACAAAATCTCCTCCGGGCGCTCCGCAAAAGTCGTTCAATTGAAAACAGACGCAAAATAATTGGTCAATTTCTCAATGCTGTCGATGTTGTCGTTGCTATTGTTATTTTTACTGCTGTTTCTGCTGCTGCTGCTGCACTTAACTTTGATTTGAAGTACAATCTAAACGACGTGCAGCCAATGAAAATCCCAACCAAAAAAACCAAAAAAAAAGGCCTCCAGCCGCTGTGAGAGCAACACTTAAAGATTACAAAAGTTGTCTTTATAGAGGCGCTCAACTTTATTGTTGCCGTCGAAACACAGAAATGGTTCAATTAACAATTTTACAATTTTACCAGTTTACCCGTTTACGATTAGCGCATTAAAAGTAGACGATAGTAGATCAAAAAGTTAGCCCAACAGCATCGCACAATGCAAATCAAAATCATGGCAAAAGTTAAACTGAAAATTTAGGTCAAATTGCGTTCGTAATAGAGCAGAGAAAGAGCGGGGTGTAATAGAGATATACTAGCAAAAGATTGTGTAGCAAAGGCTCCATAAAAGTATTAACTAACCATTTCAACGTCAAGTTGTCGCTGTCAAATTTTTGCAACGAAATGCGTCACCAATCACCTACACAGCAACAGCCAGAGCAACAGCAATAGCAACAGCAACTACTACAACAATGCTCTGGCCACCGACATATTAACTACAGTTACTAACTGAACTGTTTTACATTATTTGAGATCTCTGCACTCTTTGCTGCCTCTGCCGCTGTTGTTGCTGCTGTTGTTGCCACTGCGGCCTGCCGCTCACTGTTGTTGCGGGGCAGCGACGTCGACTTCGCGTCGTCGATTCACTTTCTTCCTAACTATATAAAAGCGGCCGTGGCTCGTTGCAACTACATTATTCAGTTGTGGAATCCCGTTGCGTGCAGCTCGTGGAACGTCGATAAAACCAAAACCAAGTTATAAATCTCCTTAAAGACCCTCAACAAAAAAAAACACACGTTTTAAAATGGCCTTTAAGGTGAGCACAAAAAAGGAAACCAAAAGGATGCAGTTACAAAGGATATTCACATAAAGTGCAAAACAATAAACTGTCGTGCATCCTTAAAAAGGATAAAAATTGCCATGCAAGTGCTGAAAGTGTTTCGTTAAATAGATTTATAGAGTACTTCAAGTATCATCTATAAATCAGTAAAAGTGATGTGATACACAATTTTAAATTAGAAAAGAGTCCAACAGAATTCGAATACTTTTATTGGACTAAAAATATTAAGATATCATTTTTAATAAATAATTAACAATTTTGATGCAACAGTAGAAATTTCATTAGACTTACATCAATCAAGAATTAATCAGAGTATGAAAATGCAATGATTATTTTATAGTTCCTCAAATAATTTATCCTTAAAAGTTAGATATAGAAAAGTAGATAAGAAAAGTGTTAATACATTTCATTTGAAACACAAGTTAAAATAAAATTTTAAGCTAACTTAATATTGATTTAATATTTAATATTGATATTAACTAAAATGACAAAGAAAATAATTGTTTAAAATTGAGTTAGCTTTTTTTACTTATATTTTTAAAATACAAATTATATTTATAATATTTCTTAAAGCAAAAGAAGAAATCAGTACGGTATAAACAGATTCATTTCTGTTTATTTTGTTTAACTCACTCTACTTCGTATTTAATAATTGCTTTGCAAAACACCAACAAAGCTATCAACACCACTGACTAAATATCATATGCAACCGATCTGATAACTTTGTAATAAAAAAGTAAATTGCAAGTGGCATAACCACAGCTTAAATAAATGCGATCATTTCAGCAACAAGGAGGCATTGAAGCAAGTAGCCAAAAAGCCAAAACCACATTTAACACTTCATTAAAAATTCGATGAAAAAAAAAACCACACAAGCCACAAACTATGTTACAAAGAAATAAAAAAAAAAGAGAAGAAAAAGAGTTGAGTGCAAGTTGTGGCAGGTTTTCCGCACGCTTGTTGAACCTCTAAGCCCAATTAGCAGACTCCAACAACGAGCCGACATGTTAACAAACAATTAGCTAAGCCACATCACATCACATTACTTTACATCAATTATGCAATTGCAGTATCTGATTTTCGCATCGGCTCTGTGCCTGGGCATGGCCTATCCATTGGATCATCATTACTACGAGGAGAGTCACGGTGGCTACGAGCATTTGGCCCATCACGAGGCTGAGCCCATACACGAATATGGCCATGAGCATCAGCATCAGATTGAGCGCATTTCGCTGGGCGAGGAGCATGGTCACCATGAGCATCCCCACTACGAGGTAGAGGATCATGGTCATGAGGACGAACATGTCGACTACTATGTGAGATTAGCTTACCCCATATATTAAGTATACGATATTACAATATCAATGTTTGCAGGCTCCACCCAAATATGCCTTCAAGTATGGCGTCAACGATTTCCACACCGGCGATGTCAAGTCCCAGCACGAGACTCGTGATGGTGACACCGTCAAGGGACAATACTCTCTGGTGGAGCCCGATGGTTCCATTCGTACCGTCGACTACACTGCCGACAAGCACAATGGCTTCAATGCTGTCGTCCACAAGACGGCGCCAGTGCATCATCATGAGGAGATCCATGAGCATCACGATCATCATGAGCATCACTACTAAAGCATACTAAAACGCATACGCTGAACGCAACAGACCATAACTATGTTTAACTATATGCACTAGAGTTAGCCAAATTTGCTACAGCAACGTCATCAATCAATCAGCCAATCAATCAATCCACATTTCACACAACAGCGAACATACGAAAACATCAACGAAACGATCGATCCATGTCAAGAATGTAATATATAATCAGCTTCATATCTCGTAATTAGGACACTGACAATCTGATCCATGCACCTCGATGTGTCCTCTCACATTCGAGTAGTGCTTGGCATCTCATGCATAATACTTCATAATACTCATATCATCATATCAATCTAATATCGTATTTTATTTCTGTGATAGCAAATACTTTTCACTTAAACAACTAACCCTTAATGCCTGTCCTACTCTCAATTTCTATAAACTGTTTCTTAGTCATTATCTAGCTAGGATTCATGCTCTCTTAACGCTAGTTCATTCACTCAGACGAATTTATCAATCATCTACCATCTACTATAACTATCATATAATATTGTATACAGAGAACAAACAAAATGAAACGAACAAAAAAACACTTGTAAATTGTGTAATAAACAAATGTGAATTATGTACTTTTTATAAAATCAAATCGACAAACTCCCTCTTTTCATTTGTTTGGTGCCATTAACAAGTCGATGCCAAGCATTGAACTTGCACTTTACAGCCGGACAACATTTGTCATATTTTTTTTTCGTTTTATGGTTTTATGTCTAAATCTTTGACATGTCCAACAGGTTTACGCGGCGTATAAGCAATAAAAAGTGATTACAAGAAATCAACAGACGAATTTTCCGCCTTGGAACTGGTTGTGTGCGTTTGTTTTGATTGAAATTACATAAGTTTTGCGAATAACGTAATACGAATTGCTTCCTAAATGGTCAACGCAAAAAAAAAAATCACCAAATAATTGTCTTTTTTTGCAATAAATAATTAGATAAATATTTGGAGAGGTATAAATAAGTGGTTTTCGGGTTCAAAATACTCTCTAATAGCTATTATTAAAAAAAAGCTTAAGAGCTCTCGTAATCAATTATTAAGTTTTTGGAGTGCTGACGAAATTGAAAGCCTTTTCGTGGGTGTACTTAAATTGACAGTGGACGTTAGCGCTGCACTTTACGCAAGTTTTACATCATATGCAATAAGTTATGAAGAGATAAAACATTTTTCTAATCACAAAATTTATTTTATCTTAGAAACTTTGAGTCCAGATACGCATTGCCCTATATATAGATTTGGTTGATTGCACCAATATTTTATTTACTGTGTTATTTTTCTTTTAACTGTAATCTAAAACAATATTTTACCTTTTTCTAGATAGCTTTGCCACAAAATAAAATGACGGATAATAAAAAAACATGCAATTTAAATTGTCGCGCCTTTTAACAAGCGTTTGAAAATATACCAAAATGTTAAACAACATCAAAGTTTTCCTTAAGAAATCGATGCTTAAAAGACTGTTGAGACATCGATGTATCGATAATGTTAACGATGTTTCTCCACCTCTATCCAGAAGGGGCATAGTACAAAACTGGCAAATGTTTAGGGCCGCATATAAACAACAAAATGCTGGCCAAAAATAAATATGTGCCGCGCGTAAATCAGGTAATACTAACTAATATACAAAATAAACATATAATACAGACATTTCCAATGCTCAGGTAGATGCCATTTACCTCAACAAAGACATAACTCGAATGATACGGGATAATCTGCTTGAGAACTTACAAGCGATATCGGTAAGGAAGTAACCCCAATAGATAAAGCATATGGCATAATACTTAATCTCTACTGCAGCCAGTGTTGTTTATTAAAATACAACCAGAATTGGATTTACTGATACAGTCTGCCATTTGGTTTGGCTCTGTAGGCAAACGATGCTCGACTTTTGGACAACAATTACTTGTTTTGGCGTACGATGCTGAGAAGCTAACAGTATCTCGTTTGGTGCTACACTTTGCCCTCACTGTGCTGCCCGGTTATGTTAAGAGCTGGGAGGAAAGACGTTTATCCCATCGTGTGGAATGGTTTAGTCAAGCCATCACTTGGGCGGAGAACAGCGCCCTAGTCCTAAATGTGCTTAACTATTTTCACTTTTTAAAGACGGGACGAAAGCCCACATTAATTGATTTTATGCTGGGGTTGGACTACATTAGTCTGCGCAATAACCAAAGACGAGACATTGGCTACAAGTACCTGACGCGTGAATTGCTCTGGGGCGGTTTCATGGTAAGATCATGCATGCCCTTGATACTAAATGAGTTTCTAATAAAAAGTTAACTTACAGGAAATTCTTGGCTTGCTGCTGCCCATCATTAATTTCCGCAAGATCAACAGGCTGCTGAAGGCAGGATTCTTTGGCAACGAGAGTCAAGGTGGCTGGCGACGGGAAAGCATTGCTCGTGAACCGATTGCGGCCAAAATGTTGGTGAACACCAGCTGCAGCTATTGCGGCGAACGACCAACTCTTCCCCATCATATGGGCTGTGGACATATTTATTGCTATTACTGTTTAAGCGCGAATTTATTAACGGACGCCAATTTTGGATGTACCAAATGCGGTGCTATTTGTCCGGAGAAGGGTTTACAAAGTGTCTGATTAATGTATAATGTATTGTTTGTAAAGCGTTAAAAATTTTTTATATAAACACAAAATGGCTGTAGAAAAAACTACTAGTGTTGTTTCTTTGGCGCGAAATAAGATGGGTTTAGTGTGGCCAATTCATGATTTTTCGCTTTCGAGGCAGTTGGTCTCATTTGCAATAAACGCGAACGCTGTGCGTGCGAATTTAGCTCTTATAAACCGTTGTGTAGCTATATTTATAGTTGAGTTTAATTGTTTAAACGCGCATAACAACAAAATTAAAGGTGCAAGGATTGTCAAAAAATTGTTTGCAGCTTGAAATCATTCCAGTTAAACAAATAAGGTAAGTGAACAACGCCTGCCAAAAAAAGCGCGCGAAAACTGTTTCGCAGCTGCTTGCAACAGCTGTTATGTTCTAAGAGAGAGTTGCCACCTGCTGGCAATAAATTCAATTTTTTGAATAAAATGTTGTATTTAGTTTATTAAACTCCCTTTTTGAACATATTATGTGTTAGGGAATTATTATTATTAAGTGTAAATTTAGATATTAAAAGTTTACGATAATTTTGCGAGCATTGCAAACAGCTGTTTGGTTGATCCGGCAACACCCAAACATTGTTATTACATTACATTTGTATTTCTGCTGCGCATTTGCCTGTTTTTTTTTGCCTTTGTTCGCAGTGTGTATTAGAAAACGATAATAGACTTTAGAAAAACTGTACGATTAATTGCAAAACGCCCAAAAATTAAATGTTTACGCAATCAAAACATCATTAAAGTGCATATTGCAACAAAAGAAAAACAACAAGAAAAGAAGATAAACAACAACAATCACAGAAGCAGAATCAGTGGTGAGAAGAAGAAAACAACGGACTTGAGCAAATAACAGACAAAAACAATAACAAAAAAGCGAAAAAAAACAGCACGAAATTGCGCATATTTTCGTGGGTCGCAGCTGATTTCACATATCAAGGTCAGTAAGGTGGGCAACAAATACAATTTACAAACAAAAGCATTTCAATTTGTTTTGTTTTTGCATTTTGCGTTGTTTTGGTGGCCACAGAAAAATGCTCGACCTGGAAATTCTGCCCGAAATCTCGCTGGGCTGCGATGCCTGGGAATTTGTGCTTGGCATGCATTTCTCGCAGGCCATTGCCATCATACAATCCCAGGTGGGCATCATCAAAGGCGTCCAAGTGCTCTACTCCGATACGAATCCATTGGGCGTGGACATTATCATCAATCTGCCACAGGACGGCTTGCGTCTAATCTTTGATCCGGTTGTGCAGCGCCTGAAGACCATCGAAGTGTTCAACATGAAGCTGGTGAAGCTGAAATACGGTGGCGTCTATTTCAATTCACCCGAAGTGCTGCCCAGCATCGAACAGATCGAGCATTCGTTTGGCGCCACCCATCCGGGTGTCTATGATGCAGCCAAACAGCTGTTCGCACTGCATTTCCGTGGCCTGAGCTTTTATTTCCCGGTGGACAGTAAACTGCATTCTGGATACGCACATGGCCTTGGCTCGCTGGTGTTTCTCAATGGCGCCTCGCCTGTCGTCTCCAAGATGTCCTTGTATGCAGGCAGCAATGTCGCCGAGAATCGAGCACCGTTACTGCCGCTGTCCTGCTACCACCGTCAAATGTATCTAGAGTCGGCCACTGTGTTGCGCACCTCCTATGGTCACACCAAGGGCCTCAAGCTAAAGCTGTTCACCGAAGGTTCAGGCCGAGCGTTGGAGCCTAAACGTAAGTGCTTCACGCGTGAGCTGCTGTTTGGCGATAGCTGTGAGGATGTGGCCACGAATTTGGGTGCACCGAATCGCATCTTCTTCAAAAGCGAGGACAAGATGAAGATACACAGCTCGAGTGTGAATCGACAGGTGCAAAGCAAACGCAGCGATATATTCTTCAATTATTTCACGCTGGGCATCGATGTGCTGTTTGATGCCCGCACTCAGACCTGCAAGAAGTTCATACTACACACCAATTATCCTGGACATTTCAATTTCAACATGTATCATCGTTGTGAGTTCCAGTTTCTGCTCGAGAGCGATCATCCGCCGCTATCCACAGAGAGCGAGAGCAGCAAACAGCTGGTGCAGCATCATGATCAGCATGTGAATGTCACTGCCTACACCAAATGGGATGAGATTAGCGGATCGCTGGCCACCTCAGAGCGTCCGGTGGTGTTGCATCGTGCCAGCTCCACGAATACAGCGAATCCATTCGGTTCAACCTTTTGCTATGGCTATCAAGATCTCATCTTTGAGGTGATGCCGAACAATCATATTGCATCCGTGACGTTGTACAATACGGCGCCGCCACGACAGCCGGCACACTCCTGGCAACAGCACAAGATGCAGGACATTCGTCTGACTGTCGCCTAAGAAGAATGTTGTGTGGATGATGATGATGATGATGAAGTAGTGTTGTAGTTTTCTGTGTGGTCGTGTGGGCTCTGTGACGCTTGAATGTATTTAGCTATTAAGACACAAAAAGGCAACAACAAAAACAATGATCTAACCTAGACTCTAATGATTAGCAGTTACCTTACGATTACATATATAGTTTAATATATAAAAATATATATATTGTATACACATTAATGCATATATAGTATTTCTATATATAGCTAACTAAGCAAATTGTATCAGACTCACTGACCATATTATTCTTTACCCCCCTTTTCTATCTCTCTTCGTATTCCTACTGCATTATTATTCCAATTACATTGTGTTAACCTTTAACGACTCGACTCGATTCATCATTACTGACAATTAATTAGCAAAACGTACTTTTTAACTTTGTGCATGTCGTTAAAATATCTAAATATTTTAAGCTCAACAAACGTGTATTTCTCTTTGAAAAAGAAACAAAAAAAAATCAACAAAAAAATATATATAAATATAGCAATAAGGTTTCGACAAAAACAAACGATTCGCAAGTGTTTTTATTTTATATATATTTATGTGTATAAGTATAATTATTGCGATTGCCAACGCGAAGCATGACAGCGTTAATCTTTCCTATATAAATCAAGCATTCAGAAAATTACATATAATTCACATTTTTTCAAGATTGTTTTCTGTTTTCTTAAAAACATTTTTAGATTAAGGTAAGAGAGAGTTTAGGAACATTAACCAAATAGTTAATCTTGAAAAGTGTCTGAATTTTTATTAATAATATTTATATTTAATTTATAAAATCATCTAAATATTTGTTTCCTTTGAAGGTAAAAAACAACATAAAAGTAGAATTCCCTGAAAAATATTACTTTAGATTTCTCAATAATTTTAATTTCATAACCTTTCAACATATAGATACTTTAAATTAAGTGTTCTATATGGAAGAGCAACATGTAGATCAATCTTTCTTTCTTTATTTTACTTTCATAACATTTGAACATATACATAATTTAAATTAAATTAAATTTTTTATATCAAATATTCCATATGAAAGATCAGCGTGCTTCATCTTAAAAATTATATTTCAATCAGAATGAATACAATTATTATTTTGATTAATAAAAATATATCAAAAGAACGATTTTCGATTGATATTTTAATTTTAAAAATAATTCAATTTATGTTAGACCAGTGTTCTGAAGATATTATTTAATAGTATCCTTAAACTGAATTGAAAATTTCTTGAATATCAGAATCTTTTTAATATTAAGTTACAATATTTATATAAAATAGCACTTAAAATCATCTTTTCATTAAGCAGAATTCCAAAATGCCAGAACAAACCGCCGAGCAGGAATCTCAGCCACAGACGGCAGCAACAGCTACAACACAGGATTCAAAGTCAGCAGATGCATACGATTCGAGCATGTTGCCCGATATGCTGCCCGTCTACTACAGACGTCTCTTTCCCCACGAACCCTTCTATCGCTGGCTTAACTATGGCCACTGTAAGTGATATAGAATATTATATTAGTATTCTTAATTTAATGCATACATTTTAATTCAAAGCTGAGGACAACATCTTTGTGAATCGTGAGATTTCGTTCACACTCCACGATGACATCTACATACGTTATCTGTGCTTTGAGACGCAAGCGGAGCTGGAGAAAGAAATCTGTTCCCGTAATCCCTACAAAATTGACATTGGCGCCGTCCTATCCACTAGACCCAAGAACTTTCGCACTGTTCCCGGTGGCTTGACGCCCGTGCAGCGTGAATTAGTATTTGATATTGATGCCACGGACTACGATGAGATACGTAATTGCTGCTCGGGCGCCGAGATTTGTCTAAAGTGCTGGAAATTCATGGTGGTAGCAGCGCGTGTTCTCGATGTTGCTCTCCGTGAAGATTTCGACTTTGAGAACTTGCTGTGGATCTTCTCGGGTCGTCGTGGTATCCATTGCTGGGTCTGCGATCACACGGCACGTCATCTGGATGGACGAGCTCGCGCCGCTGTCGCCGAGTATCTCAACATACTCACCTACACTAATAATACGGCTCGAGTGCAGCTCAATGATCGTACACATCACAGTTTGCGTCGTGCGCTCAAGATTGTGGAGCCCATGTTCGAGGAGATTATACTGGAGGATCAGAATCTCTTTGGCACACCCAAAGGCGTTCAAAAGCTGCTGCAAATGATTAGCGACGAAGGCGCACGCAATGATCTCGAGGCGTATCTCCAGAAGACACACGAGGACGGCGCCCACTCCAAGCTCGTCTGGGAGAGCTTTGTACGCTATGCGAACTCAATGCGCACCAGCGCAGCTAACATTTGGAGTCGCAAGCTTAAGAACATTGTACAGGAGGTGCAGCTGTGTCTGCTCTATCCGCGACTCGACATCAATGTCACAAAGGGTTTCAATCACTTGTTGAAGGCGCCCTTCTGCATCCATCCTGCCACTGGCAAAGTGTGTTTGCCTTTCAGCGCCACAGCTGCAGCTAAATTTGATCCAACTACAGTGCCAACGATTTCGCAGCTGCTGCAGGAGATCAATGCCCACGATGACAAGACCAAGAGCTATATGGAGGCACCGGAGGATAAGAGTCGCATCAAGGACTACAAAAAGACGAGCATGTTCAAAGGTGTTGTTGTTTTCGAAGAGTTTCTGCGCAAACTCGAGCGTAATTTCAAACCCAAAACAATGGAATTTTAATATACAAAACAAATACAATTTAGCTTGATCTGAAGCATTTGAATTTATTACATTTTTATGATAAGTATATTAGGCTACCAACAAATAAATAGACTAAATGATTGGAGTTCACATACAACGTAGTCGCACCAATGGCACAATATTGCCATCCTTATCCTCCCAATCCACCTCAACCTCCAGCTGAAACAGTCCATCGTCTGTGTTGGGCGTCGTCGTCTCTGGCAGCTGTGCCAATATCTCGCTCTCTCCGGTGCGTAGTTTGAACGAAGCCAAGGCTTCTGCGGCATCACCTTCGCCCGACTGCGGTAGCGACACCTTAATCTTGGCGGGCAATATGCTGCCCTTGCTCAGTACCAGCTTGGCATTCGACTCATCGTTGCCATGCCAAATGTACAAATCATCCTCAACGAGCACACAATCATCGGCCTTCTGCAGCTGCTGCTGCTGTGGATCCAGCAAGTACACCGCCTGACGAGCACAACCAATGGCCACCACCTCGTCCGCTGAGTGGCTGTTGTGCAGCTTGGCATCGGGAAAACGTGCTGCCAGCGTTGCTTGCAATTTGGGTATTTGCATTGTGGCGCCAAGCAGCACAATGTCATCAATGCGCTTCAGCTCGGGATGCTCCTGTTGCGCACGCTCCACGCATTCGCCGAGCTGCTGCATCAGCGAGTTGATCACTGGCTGAATGAGACTCTCGAAGCGAGCACGCGACATTTGTGCATTGTAATCAACGCCATCCATCAGCGAATCAATGTAGAGCTGCGTGGAGGGCAGCGTTGTCAATATGTGCTTGCAATTGGCGGCAGCTGTGCGTATTTTGGCCAACGAGCGACGCGATTCATGTGGATCCAATTTGTACTTGCGCTTGAACTCCTCGCAGATGAACTGCACCAATGCCTCCGTGAACTGACGGCCACCAATCGAGAAGGGTCCAAACGTGGCCAGCTCAATGAAGTAACCATTCTGCACAGCATACAGAGCAAAATTACTGTACAATCCACCGCATTTAATGGTAAGCACATGTTGTCGTTGCGTCGCCTTCTCCAGCTGGTCCTCGCCAATCTTATAGCCCAGCACAGCTGCTGTAGGCTCGGCTATGACTTGAGCCACATTGAAGCCGGCACCCTTGGCTGCTTCAGCAAGCAACTTGACAGCTTGAGGAGGATAGTAGCTGGGTATGGACAGTACGGCTATGGGCGCATGTTCCGTGTCCGTGTGATATTGTCGTGCCAATTCGAGTTCGTGGCGCAACAGTTCCTGGGTCACCTCAACGGCGCTTAATTCTTTTGTAACAATCTTGTCATCTTGATCCTCTTTCTCGGCTGGGATTGTGTGCTCCATGCGGAATACAAATGCCTCTTTGTCGTATTCACATGGCACTTCCTTTAGAGCGTTCGTCAATTTATCGTCGTTGGCAAGCGCTTCGGCGGGTTGCAGCAGCTGGAAACTGTGTGCCACCGCTTGCTTGGGCCGTGTGGCCATCTTTTGTTTGGCCGTCAGGCCGCATTCGATTTCGGTGTCGCCATTCCACAGCAAGCACGCTTGCGAGACGCGATCACCTTGCTTGTTCGCAATCACTTCAGCCTTGCCATCGGCTCTTACATAAGCGATGCAGAGCGTGCTGTTGCCAACTTTGATGCCAAAACGTGGCCACATCTTGATGCACTTATTTCTGGTGTCGGACAGTTAACAAAAATTTGGAAAAACAATTACAAAAGTATATGTACAATCTAGTATTGAATGCAAGGCAGCACGCGCACGTTTTTTTGATGAAGCAGCGCGGTAATACTATCGGCACCAGCAATGTGGCTGCATTTTCAAATTCCAAATATACTATACACTATCGATAGTTGCTTCAGTGTTGAAAAGGTGAGTCTATTTGTTCTGAAAGGTAACTGCGTTGATGCTGTATATCTAATAAATATTAAGTGGAACAAGAGGGGGATGCTGAGATGATGTATAGAAGTTTTTTCTTTACTAAATACGAATATAACCATTTATTTACAATTTCTTTCCTTGTTATATATATTTCATAAATATACCAACATGCTATTCAAAGTGTAACCAGTTGCTCATTACGAAATTGTCTGTACTTGGGTATATTTTGAAAACATTGCTTGCGATCACACTCCACACAGGTGTTACAAAAAAACAGTGTAAATAAAAAGCTTTGTTTATTTTAATTCTCCGAAAAGTATAATTTAAAAAACATCAATAAATAATCAATAATTAAAAAAAGTAAAGTTATGCAAAGGTATTTTCGGAAAGTTTGCGCCAACTACTAACACTTTGGCACGTTTACCAACACGGCAAAAATATGTAAACAAAAATCTATACATAGTGCGGAAAGAAGGCAACTATTGACCCCAAATACGACGACAACGACGACATCAGCGCCACCCTCTCCCTACAAAGTGTAGTTTTTGTGTCAAGCAAACACACAGATACGCATACAAATGCAGAGCAATTGACGCCCCCCTCGAACGTAGACCAACAAAACAGCAACGTTCCGATTCGTCATCGATTTAAGGCAAAAAGCCAAACAATGGAGTGGAGGTGCAATGAAAATTAACGAAACTCTTTCAATTGAAAGTGTACAAAAATAGTCAATACATTTTTTTCGTAACTGCAAGAAAATGCGCATTTCGTAAGCAATAGCGCAAACAAGGCAAAATAAACAAATAACAACTTGAAAAGAATTTCGTCTTACAATTGTGGACCTAAGACAACCTTGAGGGCAGCTACATACACAAACACACACGCACACTTACAGATCAATTGCAGCAGCAGCAGCGGAACAATGGATGATAATCTAAGCACCAAATCATCGGAGTCTTCGATAACAACCAGTGGGGAATATGAAATTGTCACCGACAGCAATGTGGCCACACCATTGGAGCAAGTGGCGCCCTCTACAGTCGCCGTCACTGATGCAGTTGCTGCAGACGAAAAGGTAACCGAATCGTTAACTGCACTTTCCCTATCGCCAGTGGGAGGCGCTGGCGGCGACCGTTCGCCTACCTTGGACATGGCAAACAATCGCAATCTGAGCGATATGAAGCACGAAATGACAGATGCATTGCGAGACTTGGAGTTGGAGCGCAATGGCCTGGCAGCAACAGCAGCGACAACGACACCAGCAACCATCGGTGAGTTGACTTAATGATACTAAACATAACGAATCGAATAAAGAAATTCAAATTGCGCGTGAGACGGACGGTAGGCAGTCAGTTGTTTACCAGACGCCGTCGCCAGCTGTGCACATACCTACATGGCATATAATATTTTGTAGTTCTCGTTGTGATATCCAAAATTGGGCAAGCGCGCCTTTTGAAGCCAGTAAGCTTAGTGCGCAATCTTATCGGCACAAGCTGCAGGCCTAACCCAGAATATCAATCGCTGTCATGGCAACAACAACAACAATAGCAAATAAAACAAATCGAAAAATTGAAAACAATGAAATTACACTTGCAACACACAATAGTTCTCTCTTTCTACTCGATAATGACGTTTGAATAAAGCTATTTCCATTTCGAACACTTGTGTCATAATTGCCAATTAACATTTGCAGCTGTCGCCGATAAGACGCGTCACCAACAGCAACCGAGATCACAACCACAGCAGCAACAACAACAAAAACAACAAAAACAACAGCAGCAACAACAGAAATCATTGACTTTGCCATTGGCTGGGAGAAAAACGCAAGCGGAAACAACCGCAGGCGACAACGACATGCGCTTTAAATGTAATTTATTCTCACCGAAAGCTTGCGATGAGTCCGAGGACGCGTCGAACTCAGAGCACAATCGTGTGGGTCAGTCGGTGTTCTACGATTGCATCGATGCTAGTCCAGCTTGTATCGAGGAGAAACAAGACGCCATGAAGCCCGAGAAGTGCGACACTACCGACGAGGAAGGTGAGTTCTACTGTAACTATGACAACTCTTTGGAGTATTATATTTTCCTTTTCATAGTTTCAGAGATTGATCAGGGCTGCACCATCTTTGCTGGCGTCACCTATTTGGGCGCTGCAAATATCAATGCACCCAAATCGGAAACAGATGTCTATCGCATCATGAGCGAACTCAACAGCGGCTCCAAGTCGGTGGGACTCAAGATTACGGTCAGCATACCCAACTGCTCTGATGGTCTTGTAGTGTAAGTAAATGAAAGCAGATTCTTATTTATTTTTTAGTATGAGTCATTTGGAATTAAATTCTATGGCAGCTGAGCGATATGTCAAGTTCTTTTATATGTCATTTTAAATGAATAGGGTTTTTCAATAACATGATTAGCATCAACAAATAAGATATCCTTATCCATCAATTCGTCCGTCGATCTCAATATAAACCTGTATCTCAGGAACATACGGGCTTATGGTATCAAAACTTGCAATTTATTTTAAAATTAGATATGGTATAGACAGATGCGTCAATTCGTTTTAGTCACACTTCATTTATATTCCCTTAAATAGAGTAGGATGCGATTTCCTAGACAACCGCATTAATGTCATCGCTTTCTCACTTGTTTCAACTTAATCATAGCTTTGCTACTATAAAAATAATCTGACTTTCTGCTTGTTTTACTTATTGACTTTTTATTTTAAAAACTTGGAAAGTATATAAAACAATGAATCTAAAAAAGAAACAATACTCGAAGCTCTTTATTGTTTATTTCTTGCCACGCAAAAGAATTTTAAGCATTTATAAATTCCCTTTTACTTTTGCAATTTGCAATCTAAGCTGTCCATCAATCAATGTTTTATTAAGCACTTAATCGCGTTAACATTTATTGTTGCTGTTAGTGCAGAACATTTTATTATTGTTTTACAGCGCTGATAAAAGCTATGACCCACTAACATTCGAGATAACGGTCTATTGCAATGTTATTTAATGATATTGTTATTTATATTGCAGCCTGCACGATGCCGAAAGCAATACCATTATCGCTACCTATGAGATCTCGAGCATTATATTGTATTATCGCGGACCCGTCGATACCGCTGAGAATGGATGCTTCGCCTTCACATGGCTGCATGGAGATGCGCTGTTTCAGTGCCATGTATTCCGTTGCCACATTCCGGAAGCGGTGAATCAAGTGAGCGGTGAGTTGTGCATGATGATTCGCGGTGATTGCGATTTGATTCATTTTCTCTAATAATAATTTGTTGTTTTGCTTGCAGCCTGCTTCCAGAAGGCATTCCAGACATACGCGCCCAGCATGAGCTGCAGCCTCACTTCGGCTGTTGATATGGTCAACTCCGTGACGTCGGATGTCAGCGGAAATCCCCTGAATACCGCTGGCTATGAGTTCATTGTCTCGCTAGAGATACGCGAAAAGGTAGCGAAGAATTCATATGCAGCTGTACCGCGTGATCGTGGTTGCTTTAAACTGCGTGCAAATACAGACAAAGAAGTGTGCATCACTGTCAAGCAGACAGCTTCGAATGTGCTCCAACCACTGTATATTGAACGCTGCTTCGGCGTGCTCGTTGCACCGGGCAAGTTGGTGGTGCAGAAGGATATGCACCTAATTGATATGCTAAACATGGGCTATGTACCTACACCAAGCGCTGGCAACGAGCCGGATAATGTGAGTGCCTGCCTCAATGCATACGCCATACGCGCCGAGTGGAAAGCACAGGAGAAGGCCTTCGAACAGCTGAATTTGGAGACGTCCAAAACCAATCTGACGGTGGCCGTTGACATTGTTATGCGCGGCATTCAGGAGCCGGTGCGCTTTGTCATCGAGACACCGGTAACAATTCAATCAGCCAGCGATATGCGTATCATGGATCACTTTATGTCCAAGCGTCCGATGACACTGCGCTTCTACTTGCATCTTAAGCGCACCGATGAGCTCAACTGGAAGGTGAACAGCATTGATCCATCCGAAGAGATCATCGAACAGGCAAGCGGTCAACATGGAAGCTCATCGCTGCTGAAGTTGGGCATGAATAATTTATCGCGCATTGTGCGCAGCTCGTCCATAGCCTCCATTGAGGATGATTGCCCCACAGACTACAGCAGCGATGGCGACGAACCGCTGCTCAGCGGCACCGGAGAAGTGTCCAAGGATTGTTCGCAGGATACGCTCGATGAATGGGATCCCATTTTACGCGAATGGGATAGCGAGAAGCGGCCCAAGAATCTGGCGCCATTGGTGCGTCTGGGTGTGCCCGAGGCATTGCGAGAGAAGATTTGGCAAAAGTTGGCCAATGTGGAGGGCAAAGTGGAAATGAATGACATGTACAAGATTCTCATCACCAAAGTAAGTAACAGAATTCTCAAATAATTGCTAATTGCTTAATGATTAATTGTCTTTGAAGGAAACCAAATGCGAGACAGTCATACAGCGGGATATTCATCGCACGTTTCCGGCGCACAAATGTTTTAAAGAGAGCGGCGGCTCTGGTCAGGATGCCCTGTTCAAGGTGTCCAAAGCGTATGCCGTCCATGACAGCGAGGTTGGCTATTGCCAGGGCCTCAGTTTCATAGCAGCCAGCTTGCTGTTGCATGTGAGTAACGTAACGTAATGCTAATAACATAACAGAATGCTTAACAGAGATCACATTCAATTGATTTGTTATCGATTAATGTTAAATTAAAACGATTTTAATTTGGAATCTTCATTTACGCACTATTAGATGCCCGAGGAAGATGCTTTCTGCGTGTTGGTCTCGTTGATGTATGATTACGGACTGCGTGATTTGTACAAGGCTGGCTTCGAGGTTCTCTATCTGCGCCTCTATCAACTGGAACGCCTCATTAAGGATCAGCTCCCCAAGTTGCATGAACATTTCACGGCATGTGGCATTGAGACGCACATGTACGCCTCCCAGTGGTTCCTAACGCTCTACACGGCTCGTTTTCCGCTCTGCTTTGTATTCCACGTACTGGACGTATTCCTGCTCGACGGTTTGCCTGTACTATTCCAGGTGGCTGTGACATTGCTGTCCATTTGTGAGGCGGACTTGCGTCAACTGGATTTCGAAGGCATACTCAAGTATTTTAGGGTGACACTGCCCAAAAAGTGTCGCAGCTCAAGTCAAGCACGCAAGGTCATGAAGCAAGCGTGTGAGCGTAAAATTAAGAAACTCAAGCAGTACGAAGAAGAGTTTTTGCTCAAGAAACAGCACAAAGAGCGTCTGGAGAAGGAGGCCCAAATCTATGAGAGTCGCTTTGGCGAAGAGCGACGTAAATTGCAGTCCGAGATTGATTCACTCACACAACAACTGACGGCAGCCAATGAGCGTGCCGTGGAGAAGGAAATGAAGCACACAAGTATCAAACAGGAATATAAACAGATCATACAGCGACAGGAGCAGGACATGAACACACTCAACGAGACACTGGGCAAGGTGATGGTGAGTTGATGATATTTAGTTTGCTATAAGCTGGTCTACAATAACTTCTTGTGTATGCAGCACACGGTTTCGAAATGCGCGCACTGCTTGCAACAGATTGACGTGGGCAACGATAATGCCAAGCAGCAGCCGACAGCAGCTGCCAATCGTCTGTCGCAGCCACTGAGCTCTGGCAATGAGGCACCACTTGGTCCCCTAGATCCACTCAATGCAGCAGCTCAACGCATACGCGAACTGGAGCTGGAGTTGGCCCAGGCCAAGCTGGCGCAAGTGGAAGCCGAGTGCAAGAATCAAGATCTGAATCATCAGCTGAACAATACACTGAGCGAGCTGCAAACCAATCGCAATAGCTGGCAGCCCTGGCTCTCGAAGACCTTCAATTCACTGCAGGAAAAGGTCACCACACGGGCAGCTGGCTCACAGCGTGGTGATCACACGGGCGCCACATTCCAATCCTACATGGGACAGCCGCCGGCGACGATGAGCGAGGCGAGTTCGCCCAGCGCCAATCAGGTAACCTGAACGTGAATGTGAATGAAAATCCATGACAAACGCTGGAGCGTTGCCAGTTTTTAAGTTGCATCATCCATTATTATTACGTTTATAATTAGAATGCTAAGTTTTTCATAAGTTCTTAAATTCGAATGGAGTATTATTTGATTTCTCTATTGTAGCCATGTTGAGCACCTGCGTTGCCATTTCCCAGTACTCCCAACTGCAACTGTTTACCATGCTTATTTATACCACTCAAACACTCTTCACATGAATTTATATAGTTATATATATATAGAGAATACTTGAATATTTCTTCACATGACACACACACTTACCTTAAACACCAGTTTATCTGCGCTTGAATTATTATTATTTGTTTTATTGATATTTGTTTGATTTATCCATTATATTGCGACTGCAAATAAAACACATTGCATATACATAAATTAACGCTCTCTCGATTATCTTTTAGGAGTACAAAACCTTTGCATTTGCTTCGGTTGGTGGCTCGCCGAAATTACCAACAAAATTCCAGGCCACCAAATTGCGCAACAGCATCGACAGTTTGCGCAACATTGTTGTGCCGCTGGAGCAGGTCGCAGCGCGTCGAGAAACTTAGAGAGGAATCGCTTAGCGAATCGCATGAGCAACATATAGTCGTACTATGTAGGCCAGATCTGGCTAGCAGGCAGTCCTACGCCTTTGGTATTATATATCGTATTCGTCTATATATATACACAAACACATACACACGCATATATATATATATATATATACTAGAGATATACACCTATATAAATGTACATTCCTTGGTTTCCCGTTTTGCGCATTTTGTTGAGACGCGTCTTTTGTTTTCTTCTGTGCACCTGAGCGCACCTAGGCTTGTCCAACTGTACGCTTTACAATCACTGGGCATACAGTTTGGCATGTACTGCATAAATATTAACCCTGCTATATACAAAATATACATATGAATTATCAAAACAAATCGCATGAAATTCAACAAATTGTGTAAACATTTATTTAGCACATTTAACATAGGCATCAGTTTATATATTTATTCATGAGTTTCAGACCAGTTCCTGGACAGCAACGCACCTTTCATTAATACTATCGTTCCCACTTCCAACTTAAGATCCCTTATATGAAGAACAATCGTTGACCTTCGCCCTCCCGCTGCATGCTGGCATAGATAAGCAAATCCGCCGAGGAGCTACGCTGCCTGAGACGACGTCTTGCTCCGCTGCCGCCGCCAGCTCCTCGTGCATTGCTAAAGGAGCGACTGCGCACACGACGTCGCTTGGGACGTTGGCTGACCACAGCACCAAAGCACGACACCTGTTGCTCCGCATCGCTGTCGCTGTGTTGCTCTATATCCACTGGGGCTGCACTGCAGCTCTCCTCCACATCACTACTCGGTGTCAAGGTGCGACAATCGCTTTGCTCCGCGGCTGCGAGACGCGCACGTTTGCCCAGGCTGTAGCTGGAGGGATCGCGTGATAGTTCGGAGCCAAAGTTGCTGCTGCTGCGTTCGTGTGGCAGATTCGTACCATAGCTGAGGAAATCCGGATACGGGAGATGCAGCTCGGCGGGCGCGTTAAAAGCCTCGGGTGAGGAGAAAGTGTGACGCAAACGTTGAACGCGACAACGTTGTCCTGTCGCTGGTTGTTGCACCAGCAGCCAGGAGCGTTTCAGGTACGTGTGCTCGGTGCAATTGCTGTTGGGTTGCTGGCCAGGAGTTGGATTAAGCAAGCTGGTAGTGGTATTGGTGGCAACGTTGCAGGGCGAACTGGGCGACAAGCCTAGACTGAGTGAAATGTTGAGTGAGGCGTCGCGAAAGGCGTCGGTGCCGTCGTCCGTCGTGCTATTGTTGGGCGTCGTCGGTTGCGTTGCCGTTGCGACTGCAGCGGCTGTGGATAGTTCACGCCCAGCGGAAAGCGATGACGGGCTCGCTGAAATCCCCAAGGATTGCTGCTGCTGTGACTGTTGTTGCTCCGGGATAGACGCGCCTGCAGCGCCTGTAAATGGGATTCTGTGGGTAAATTAGCGACTGTAGGGTGGGATGGGGGTTTAGTTTAAGTTTTTACCACAGATGGCCGTGGCCAGCAGCATGCGTTGCGTTAGCTGCTGATGCTGCTCCTGTCCTGCATCCTGCGACGTATCGGTGGAGGCCACAGCACGTGTCATGGCCGCTGCCGAGGTGCTCGGTTGCTCCTGCTCACACTCCTCCATGCTGCAGCTGCCGTGCAGCGGTACCATCGATTGCATGGTGCAATTACTCGGCGCTCGACTGCACCCGCTGCGTTCACGATGCGCCCGAGGACGCTGCTGTCGCCGCTGACGACGCGGTTCACGCAACTCCTGTTGCATACCCACCTTGATCACTTCTTCGTAGTCTGGCGGTGCTTCGTAGCTTGGGGGTTCGTCTGGTGTGCGATCCTCGTCCTGACGATCGAGCAGTTCGCTTATCGTCTGCAGATGACTCTGAAGCTCGCGTTGATGTCGTGCTCGCACTCCCATGCGGTAGAGTATGACCATCCAGCCAGAGAGCACCCCGAAGATTCCCAGTGTGCTGATGATGAAGATGCCGGTGGCGGTCTTCAAGTCCGGATACTGATCCATCTTGGGAAAGTAGTAGTTGGGCTTGTGGGAATACCAACGGCGATCGTGATGCAGATGCGCCCAGTCCTCTTCACAGGATTCGGGCTCATCACTGCCATCGCCGCAGTGATCGAAGCCATCGCAGTGTAGACGAATAGAGATGCAATGATTGTTGCCGCACAGGAATTCCGAACCGATGTAGCAATCTAAAGCAAATAAGATATGGAGCCCAAGAACTCATTATCCGATCGTAAAAAAGTCCCAATTTGCTGTCAGAAGTTTGATGTGAGCAGGTTATGAAGGGTGAATATTCACATTAAATTGGGCGATTCTAGCTTTCTCTGTCGTTGAAACCCTGATTTTTTGTTACACGGACAGACAGGCAGACATAAGGAAGTAAGCTGTGAGCAGCGTGGCAGACGCTCAAGGTATATCCTCGCAAATTTGGTGACTCTAGATTTATGTATCTAGCACTGAAAACCTGATATTCATAAAGCCAGACAGACAGGCAGACGTGGGAGCCTTAGCTTAATCGTCTGTATACATTAACACTAAAGGCAATGTGTATAACAAAAGGCTTAACGCTTTGAAATACCCACTCAAGTAGTTGAAGACGCTGTAGACAATGGCCAGTTTGGAGGACATGCCAAATACTCCACGCAGCCGAATGTAGTAACCCGTCAGGATGGGCGCAATGTGGCTCTCTTTGCTCAATCCATTATTTGGCCACATGATGGTCTCAATTTCTGTCGCATCCGACGTGGTGCCTTGTTTTATGGTTAGCTCAGATCGCGCTGCCATACCGTAGAAGTCGTCTACACGCAGTGAGATATGTGTCTTCATCATCATGTAGTTATTGCCTGGCTTGATAATCCAGATGCAGTCGAAGAGTCGAACATCGGTGGCATTCTCGATCATATTCATCATGGTGATTGCTCCACCTGGTCCAGTAACCATGCCACCGCAGTCTGTGAGGGAATGGTCGAAAATAAAATTAAGATTACTTTCTCTGGGTTGTAATTGCTCTGAAGATCTTTTCTATAAAGGGTATTATTTCTCTATGCTAGGAATCTTTTCAAATTGCTTTATTCCCAGTTCCCTAAACCCTTTTACAACTCATATTCTCTACTTATCTTCTTATTTTTTAGTATTCCTTAACTACCCCAACAATAATCGCTCGTTTACAAGCTAAAACCCGATTTCTGATTCTGGCTGACGATACTTTTGAAGCTCTTACGGCATTCGTCGAAGCCCCTACCTACCTACCCCAACAATATTGATTGTGTTACCAAACTAGACCAAGCCAAAAGCGTTGCTCAGTTTTTCTCATATTTCCACTTTGCATTGACATTGAAATTTATACAACAGCTATGCCTTCCCACACCCCTCTCTGCTTTCCCTTTAACTGCTCGACCGCTGTCAAAAATCAATATGACAATTGGCAGACCCTCAAGTGCCCTCATTCCTGAACCCCTTGTCCACCTAAGATACTCACCCGTATACGGCACCAGTCGCTCGTCCCTTAGCTGCTTGGAGGAGACAAAGCTCACCTCGGCACGAAAGCCAACGCCTGTAGCTGAATTTCCCCGGAACTGCAGCAGCAACGATTTCCCGCTGCTCACTGTGATGGGTGGTCGGAAATGTTCGCCGGTATACGAGTCCAGCATTTGTCCGTTGGAGTCAAAGATCTCCAGAGTTGATGCCAAGCCCAGCTGAAAGTCTGTAAAGTCCAGACGCACCTGGCAATTCTCCGACTCGCAGGTGAGAATATGTTCGATGCCATAATCCCGGGGATATGCCATGGGAAAGTAGGGAGTCGAGATAACCTGCGGTACAGAGTTGGCATTGCTGCCACTGCCCACAATGGACTGCTTCGGTGTGCCGCTCACAATCTTCACATTGCCTAGGGAGAGAAGACTGATTAGTGTCTAATTATCTAGAGGATTTTGTTCATCTCTTACGCTCGGAGAAATACTGCAGCGAGAAGACGTGCGCATTTGTTGCACGATAGAAGAACTTGAGTTGCAGTGTTCGCGTCTTGCTGCGAAATACTTTGCCATCGCCGCAAAACTCCTGACCCGAGATGGTGCTATCGTAGGGCGGCTCCGAGAACTGAATGTGCTCGCAGGGACACATATTGGACTTGCCACCGGTGTTGCTGCAACTCTTGGAGAAGTTCGCATGTGTGAAGGTGACGCGTAAAACGCATTCCGCACAGGTAACGAGCTCCAGATTGCATTGGTACCACACATCCGCTGGCGCTGACGTCAGATCGTTCGGTAAGCTCAGTTGAGAGCTCTATAACAATGAAGGAAAATTTAAATGCAGCTGTCGATTAATGTGGGTGTTGTTAAATTTTAAGCTTTGAAGCTTCAAAAATATGGTCAACAACTCTAGTTGCTCTAGCTCATATGTATAGTCTCTGAGAAATATGTAGGTACACAAATAGACGGACAGACAGACAGACGGATATACAAAAAATTATTTTATATTCATACTCACTCGAAATGCTGTGGTGCTAACATTTTTGGCATGCAGCTCACCGCGTTCGCCCAGCTCCAGGAAGTGACGCCGGCCATTCCAGTGATTGCAAATGTCCAGATCCCGATAGCTATTGGCTGGAAACGCGTTGCCTGGCCAACTGAACAGGGCGAGCACATAGGCCAAGCAGTAGGCATAGCCCAAGATCTCGGCGAGCATGACTAGCTGGCAGCTCGTTCTTAACTTTGATACGGATGCGTTGTCCACGAGCGTCGACTCAAGACTGTTGGCTGGCTGCAGCTGCTCGCAAATCCAATAAGCTGCGTCCAATGCCGAAGCCTCTCAAGTGGATGGCCCACCTAACATAACAGGCAACGCAAGGCATGGCGAGAAGAGGCAACTCGAGGCAAACAAACGTTTTTTTGTGGGTGGGCAGCAGGTTAAAGACCTCACTTATGAGTAGTAATAACTAGTAGGAAAGCTAACGATGAGTCTGCTAGACTATAAGTTACTGGTTATGCACTTTTAGAACAAACAAAAAAAGTTTGTTTGATCTTTATTTAACTTACGCTTCGAGTAAATTCCAAGTTTATTATTCCATCGTAATGAAATTTTCCGAAACCATGAAGCTTATCTTTATTATTATGTGGACCAAAGTTTTAAGATCACGCGAAATGTATTTATTAAAATTTAGGAGGCGTGTGTGAGTTCTAAAAATAAATTTATCTGCATCGGAGCTTTACAAGTTTTAATACCAAATCTGTTAAGTTTAGCTTTTATTACCTCTGATATTTACGATTCTCTTTAGACAAAAAAACAGACATGTTTTTATTGACTTTACGTTGCCATTAGACCGTTCTACCCATTAAATTAACCAACTTCTACAGCTCCAGAGATTTAGGAAATTATTGAGTCGGAGTGGCACTAACTTATCAGATCCCTTTAAGCTTTCTCAGTAGCGAGTGCAATAACAATTAACAATAGCTCACGTTATTGGTATAAAAATATTTGTGTTTTATTTGAAAAGTTGTTCCGTTTCACATGGTGATTGGGTAAGAGGGTGATTAGTGCGTCTCGCAGAGACAATGAAAGACAATGGAAGAGTACAAGAAACGTAGAGCCAAATAAAGGACATTTATACACATTCACAAATACTACTATGTACAAGCAAATGACGAACGTGGATTAAGGATGAGAGCTTGTGTGTTTGTGATTGCTTAGAGCTGCGACTTCCTAGCCTTGAGAGCGGCCTCCAGATTCTTGGCCAGTGTATCGATGAACTCAAAGGTCTCCTGGTAGTCCTTGCGCTCCACGGCACTAATGCTACCCTTGATGCAAATGGCAAGATCCTTGGTCATGGCGCCACCTTCAATGGTTTCGACGCACACCCTCTCCAAGGTCTCGGCAAAGGCCTGCAGCTCAGTATTGTCATCGAGCTTGGCGCGGTGCAACAGACCACGAGTCCAGGCAAAGATGGAAGCAATCGAGTTGGTGGAAGTCTCCTTGCCCTGTTGGTACAAGCGGAAGTGACGAGTCACTGTGCCGTGAGCGGCCTCAGCCTCCACAGTCTTGCCATCGGGGCACAACAGCACCGAGGTCATCATACCCAGCGAGCCAAAGCCCTGGGCAACGGAATCGGACTGGACATCACCATCGTAGTTCTTGCAGGCCCAGACAAAGCCACCCTCGGACTTCATGCAGTAGGCAACCATATCGTCGATCAAACGATGCTCATACCAGATGCCGGCAGCCTCGTAGTCAGCCTTGTAGGTGCTATCGTACAGTTCCTGGAAGATGTCCTTGAAGCGACCATCGTACTTCTTCAGAATGGTGTTCTTGGTGCTCATGTAGAGTGGGAACTTGCGATCCAGAGCAAATTTGAACGAAGAATGAGCAAAATCGACAATGGAATCATCAGTGTTGAACATGCCGAGGGCCACACCAGGTCCCTTGAAGTCATTGATGACCTCTTCGATGATCTGGCCATCCTCACCCTTCCAGGTCAGCGTCAGCTTGCCAGCACCGGGCACCACATAATCGGTGGCCTTGTATTGATCGGCATGGGCATGACGACCGATGACAATGGGTTTTTGCCAGCCGGTGACCAGACGCGGCACATTCTTGCAGATGATGGCCTCACGGAAAACGGTGCCACCGAGAATGTTACGAATGGTGCCGTTGGGCGACTTCCACATCTTCTTCAGATTGAATTCTTCGACACGCTTCTCATCGGGAGTGATGGTGGCACACTTGATGCCCACATTGTACTTCTTGATGGCCTCGGCACAATCGATGGTTACCTGATCCTCGGTCTGATCACGGTACTCGATGCCCAGATCGTATGTGTGCAACTCAATGTCGAGGAATGGCAGAATGAGCTTATTCTTGATGGCATCCCAGATGATGCGAGTCATCTCATCTCCGAGGATATCGACCACGGGTCCAGCGGCAATCTTTTGGGCCATCTGATCGGGATTACAAGTCATATAAGTCTAAGTAAGGCAGTTGGTTAACTTTGATACATAGAATGCGATAAATATGGATGACCTCTTTCATTTTTACAGATTTTATTCAAAATTGTTGAAAGATTTTTTAAATAACAATTCAGATTTTGTATTGAACACTGTCGTAAAGCTCCATATGTTCATAATATTATGTGTGTTTGGACTTGGCACAAAGTGAACTTTGATCGGACTTAAGAGACAGCAAATAACACCTACCACAGAGCTGATGGAAAAATTCGCTTTGAAAGCGTCACGAATCATCATTGAACGCGCCCGGGGATTAGCGACCATGTTGAGGGTACGACGGAAGGCAAACATTGTGATTTGATGAATGAATGCTTGGTTGATGACTAGAATTTATTTGTTGTTTTTGTTAACCCGGCAAAATAGACAAAATACTCTGCGAAAATTTAGAACAAAAACAAAACACAAATTACAATTCTGCCTAACACTCGACGTCGACGCTACGCCTGTCGAGTTACAACTGATAACTGTCAACAGTGCGCACCGTTATTCCTTATTCGTTACTCGCCTACTATGTCTATTCAAGTACTGCACTAATTTCAAATGTACTTGTACTTGTGTTGCGCAATCGCCGTTATCAGTTACTTTTATATAGACCCGCAATCTGATTAGATTCACTGCGCGTTGCTACAGACTCTACACTCTCGGTTTAATTGCTGCAACTGGAATATTGTTTAGAATTATCACAAATTGACATTATAATACGTAGCTAAACGACAACAGTGCGTCTGGTTAGTAATCGTTATCGCATTTGCCGGGCGGCCGACTGACAGTGAGTGTCAATCAACTTTTAATTGAGCGGAGGGCGGTTCTTACGCTCTCTCACTCTCACTATTTAGCACAATCGCACAATGTTGTTATTGCTTTTGAGTAGTGTTGGCGCGTGCTGAAAACTTTTCCATACTAAGAGCATTGAAAGCTCAGTATTTATGACAAGTTCATGGTCACACCTCCTAAAAACATGGCTGATAATTGCGATGTTTAACTACGCACGTCGATCTTTATCGATAAACGATAGCTGAACTCTTTGGCACTTGGGGGCAGTGTTGTGCAATGACAGACACTTCAAAACTTTAAATATGGCGCCAATGAGTCTGGTTTCTATGCAGTCTGCTTATCAAATAATTTTAATTGCCTCAATTATTATGTTGCACAACTAATTGTGCAATTCTCAACAGCTTATATAACAATTTAATTAAATGATAAAGAACTTGAACACTCTAGAGGTTTCTTTTTTGATTTTATTGGGGTTTTCCACAGCTGTTTTTTTTTAAGATATGTTAATTATTAAGTGCAGTTGAATGCAAATTAGTATGCATCTACGATACAGCCTAATAAGCTTGATATATAATTACTATCATACTGGCCCCAATTTAGGAATCCAGATGGCGTGATTTTGTCTATTGAGAAATCACGCCATGTCCAGCAGCAACAACAAATAAATAAAGACGTGCCCACAAATTAGGGAGTTGACTATACAAAATGGTTGCCTAAATTGTTGACGCTTTCACAAACAACTGTTTTTTACACCAGCCTCTCTTAAAGTGTGTATACTTAATGTATGCTTTGTGTTCGCTATCAGAGCCCTATGCAAACTGATAAGATTTAGAAGTATTTCATAATGCTGAGAGTGCAAAAAGGCGAAATACAAGTGTATATTACAATACTTCTATTGATAAACCTGACAATTGCTCGAACAATCTTTTGAAGAATGACATTGCATATTGAATATTGAAACTTTGAACGAGTATTGGAAAGAAGAACTGAACTGAACTAAACAACACAGCACAGGTGTTTGGATATTGACGACGTGTAACTGCTATCTCTCTCTCTCTCTTTTTCTGATTTCTTTCTTTTCTCTTAATCTCGTAGGCAAACCGGCTGTGCTTCACAAAGAGAAAGAGAGACAACAAAATAAACAAGCACATAAATTGCATATAAGGCGTGTGTGTGAGTGACTGCCAACATACTTATACACATGCATATGCATATGCGCTAAATAAGTGTGTGTGTGCCTGCATATGTTGTGTTTGCTTATTGGGGAAAGTTCAACTCAAAGCGAACGAAATCTGTGAGCTAAATAAAGTCAAAAAGGCAAACAGTGACAAAGGTTACTTATAGCATAAGTAATCGTAAATTATTCATTTAAACACACCTCCATTTCTAATTCCCTATTTGAATTTAGTAGTCTAACGAGTACCTACATATATACTATACATTTGGGTATTGTGATTAACACTTTATAGCAAAACTTGAAAGCCAGCGCTCAAAGTATCTTGATATGCCATTTGTTATGTACTTTGGATGCCTTGAACACGTCACAATGAACATTGAGTTGAGATATGAAATGGTTTTTTTGTTCTATATGTTTGTACATGATCTGCTCACCTTCTAGAATGTTTAATTAAAATGCCGGTAAAATTAAAAAAAGACGAACACTGAACGTATTAATGCTGTAGACCGCAAAATGGCGAACCACTCCCAATCAGACACAACGTAGAACTGATTGGAAACGAAAACAATGGAGGGAAGAAGTCGTCTGACGATTGCGCGTGTGTATGCAGATAAGGCGTTAGATAAATACAAGTTTTGCGAACAGCTGTTCGGATTGAATACGAGCTTTTGCCACATGACAACTCTGCGCAGCTAGCTTTTGGTGCGGAGCTTTAGAGTTAAGTTTTGTAGCAGGCAACTTTTATCACGAAATTCTGTTTGGCGCCAAATGCTCAAAATATTTTAAATTTGAATTTGTTGCCATGTTTTAATTTTTTACGAATTATTCAAATGTAGATGATATGTTTTATAAATTGAATTACATTTATGTATATATAATGTGGGTATGCTAAACTTATTGAAACCACAAAATTGCTTTTAATACACCATTTAAAATTTACTATTGGCTTCTTTTTATTGATTTTGTAAAGATTTGATAGACATTCCAATCGTGTCAAAAGTAGTAAAAGTGAAATGCAAGCTGTGTACTAAAAATAGATATGCAAATAAAAATTATCACTCAGTTGATAACTTGAAGTGTTTTTATGACAATTTTTATGTGCGAAAGTTGGGATTGGGATGTGTTAAAAATGTGCTTAAAGAGAATTAAATGCATCGTATAATAATAATAATGCATTAACGATACAAGCCATACATAATTTTTATGTTATCTTTCATAGATATGCTTGACCAGAGCATGCATATATGCATGAATTTTGGGCAAAACATTTGCATTTATGCTAATGTTAAATATAAAAAAATGTGCTCGTTATTAGCATATCGGAAACACGTTTATTTTGTGACAACCATTGGGCTGATCACTGAACATTCGGCATCAAAAGAGCTGGCGACAATTCGAATTGTGTTTGAAAAAAATGTATTTCAAGTAAAAAGCGATGAAATGAATGAAAGAAATGAAATGAAATGAAAAGAAAAGAAGAGGCAGAGGTTGTCTAATTGGTAGCAGCATGTGTCGCTTTCTTTTCTACAATTAGATAATCGTTGAACAAAATGAGAGGTTATATAATCTAATTATAAACAGCTTTAAACACACAGCCTGCCAAGACAGAGAGAGAGAAAGACTGCACGAACTGCATTAAATAACATTTGGTTTGGTATTAAAATAAAATAAAGAAATTCCAGTTATTGTACTTTGGGTTAAATGAACGCGTGCCGGCGAAACTTTTTTGTTTTTGTTTTTGGTTTTTTGGCGTCGAAGCGACAATTTGACAGGCAATTGGATGGAGGGTAGAGCAGCTGTCCCATGTAGCGAGTGCCTCCATTAACCATGTCAATGAACGTGAAATGTCTGGCACTAGTTATAAGTGCCAACAACATCAAACTATCTACCTACCAACTTCATGTGCGTGCCTTGTTTCTTTAAGCATTTTAAGCTATTTGTTAATTTGATTGTTATGTAAAAAAAAGCAAGACAGCAACAGCAACAACAACAACAACAGCAACAAAAACAGAAGCGCAGTTTGAGCCAAAAGTAAACTAATTTAAATTTCAGTTCAGCGACAGCGACAGCGACAGCTGTAAATGAAAAGTAAAAGCCACAGAAGCTATGCTAAAATATTGGCTAAAAATACATTTTTTGGACTTTTTGAAAGTCGCTTCAAAAAATGATGCTGCGCGTCAATTTGCATAGAAAACAAAAAGCAAACAGTCAAAAAGTAGAAGCATCATCATCAGGTGTCTTTTGTTGTTTCACAGACGACTTTGACTTTGACTTTTCACTTGGTGCCACGATTACTTTGCTTACCTGTTACACATACGCCCCGTGGTGCGCTGCGAATTTCGAATAATGAATTATTAGGGGAAGCATTAGTATTTGGGTATTGTATATTGTATATTGTGTGTTGGAAATGTGGCGATTGCTTTGCACGTCGAACATTGATCTATGCATGCATGCTTTGAAAATACGTTTTTTTTCTCTCTCTTCTTCTTCGCCTGCTGCTCGCTGCACGCCTGCAATAATAAATTACTTCCTGGCCGAAGACATTCCCCAGCAGCCAGACTGAGAGAAAGAGAGAGATGGAGAAAGAGACTGCGAGCCGTTACAATTCTGAAGACGTGTGCAACAGCTAAGCAACAAAAATATTACTATTAATTATATTGAATGGAGAAAGTCAATTTCGTCAAAGTGCCGGCGTCAGTGGCTTTTGTGCGCCATTTCTAAAGACGACGCAGCTGTCAGTCATTCAGTCAGTAAGTCAGTCACTCAGTCAGTCAGTCAGTAAGTCAGTCAGTCACTCAGTTAGTCAGTCAGTTAGTCATTTACTCAGTCACTTTGTGGCCAGTTTCCATTTCAACAGCCGCAGCTTATCTTTGTGGAACGTCGCATTCTTTTTTCGAAGCAACTTTTGAAGATCGGCGACGTTTGCTTTTTACTCTGCTTTGCTCTGCTCTGCTCTGATCTGCTTTGCTCTTCTCCGGTTTGGGGTTTGCTCTTCTCTCTGGTTACACTTGATATTTTAATCGCATTTGCTGATCATATGGCATGTGGCACACATATATTTTTCATTTCACCAAATCTGTCCATATGCAAATGTCGCTCGTCACTCCCATCACATAAATGTGACGCATTCAAAAATACCCTCGAAAGAAAGTGAGAATCGAATTGGTCTTCTTCACTAATAGTAACGATCTAGTTAATTAATTTGTTTAAATTTACGAGTTGAAGTTAATTTAAGCAAGACTAATCAATATATTTTACACCTTAATTAATCCAGTAATTTAATGTGTAACTAAATTTGCTGAACAAGCTGCTTTATATTTAAGATTTACACTATTCGCAAATGAATTTATTTAATACTCTTTTAACAATATTGACTGAATAACCTTTTATAGAACACCTTGAAAATTTATATTGAATTACATATTATATTTAAACAATTTTAGTGTGAAATTAATTTATACTTTTGATTGATTTGCAGAGTCAACTTTTTTGTTTTATATTTTAAATATTTGCACGTCAAATTAATTAATTAATTAATTTTAAGTCAGTTAACTGTGTATTATCTGTGACAATTTGGCATATATATCTAAATCTTAAAGAAAATCCAATTAATTAATTAATTGAACTCTTAATTAACTCATCAAAACTTTGTGGAAATTGTTTCATATTCTTTACATTTTCCGATAATTTGGAAAATATAAGGAAATGGAGAATACAACTTTTGATTTCAATCAATTTTATAAAAATATTTTTATATATTCTAATATTTTAAAGAATTATATTTGCAGAGTATCTACTGGGGTAGGAAAATTAAAAATTAATTTATACTTTTGATTGATTTGCAGAGTCATGCCTTATTTTCGAATTAATGTAATACAATTTAATTAAAATTATTTGAAAGCTGAGATTAATTTTAGTTTATGATACTTATTACATATAATAAATAAAGTTATGTTTAAATTACATTTTTACATTTTACTTATACATTTCTTAATCAAATATATTTTAGTGAAACTTTTATTTAATGTGTACATCTTTAATGTATTTTTTCAAATTTTTGAGTTTTGCTATTTCCATTAACACTTCTGTATTGAAATTTTACAATCAATGTTAAAATGTTTTTCTTAAGTAGGGTATCTGCTAGTCGACTACCTTGTGTCAGCTGTTCGTGTTTCTTGTGGGTTTTAAGTTATTTATTAAGCGCTTGTTTCGATCAACAACAGGGCCAAGACAAAGTTGAATTTGATTATGTTTACAGTTATGTCGTCTTTAGTATTTATGCAAATTTATGTTAAGCTCATGCAAACACACATCTGAGAGTGTGTATGGGAGTGTGTCAGAGTGTGTGTGTGTGTGCGAGTGTGAGAGTGTTTTGTGGCTTGTTGCTGATGATTTGAGATGTGGGTTAGGGCTACCGATTCACCCGATTTGATTTGATTTGATTTGATTGGTCTTTAATTCGTGTGACGAGCAAGTCCATCAGAAGAGCAACTTAGAGTAGAGCAAAGTAGAGCTCAGTGAAAGGCGTTGTCTATATGCTTCAATATATATGCCGGGCAAGGAAACCTTGCCAATAACTTGCTGCCAATGGCTTTCCAAAAAACATAAAAAAAAAAAAAAAACAAAACACGGCACATGCAAAAACGAAAGCCATGCAAAAGCGTCGCAGAGCAGCAGCAGCAGCAACATTTGCGTTCGTTTTTACTAATGAAGTGCAGCAGCCGTTGCCATAATTGTTGTTGCCAACCGACTTTGTTGCATACCAAATGTCCACTGGGTCAATGTATCGTCGTGTCGTCGCTGCTGTGGCCCAAACCAAGCCCATTGCACGCATCCAAGCTCCGAGCTCCAAGCTCCAACTTTAAACTTCAATTTCAACTCTTCGTCTCTCTCATGTGGGAAATCATTAATGCGCTCGCAGCTCGCAGCTCGCAGTTCGCCAAATTGCTGGCCATGTTAAGCGGCTTTCACATGGTCTCAGACCTTTTGGCTAACAGGTAGCCAGTTAGCCAGTTGTTGGCCAACAGCGAATGTAGCTCGCCTCTTCTTGCTTTTGTCCCCTCTATTGTTTTGTCAGCTAAATATGGCCAATAGCCAAATATTAATTCCTGCATCCATCTGCATTTATACATACAATATGCAAATGCAACGTTGACATCGGCCTACCGGCCAATAATTCTAGTGCAGCATCATGTTTTAGTGCTCATCTGCCTGCGGCAGGACAATGCAGCAGGATAAACCACATGACAGGCTACAAGCGACCAGTTGATTACAACTTCGAGGTTAAGACGGGGCGTGGCTTCAACCATTGAAGCTGTGAATGTTGCCACAGTTGCTGCAACACAGTTGAATGCAAATCTTGCTGCATGTATTTAGCATGTTTCCAAGACATTGACTATGACTTTGTTGCCAGTGTTAGAGAACTGGTTTAGTTAAAGGTTTTTTAAATGCAAAACGTGTCGATGGGAAAGAATTTTAAAGACTGATTTTATAAGTTTTGGCTAACTAAAGCATCAACAACTCTTTGTAGTTATTTTTAGCATCAACATCTGCTTTAATAGAAATATGATCAATAAAGTTTTGTATACAAAATGCATAGGCTATTGAGTAAAGTTGCAGATGACAGATATTTTTATTAGTTTATATATATTTTTATCTATTTGAAATACAAACCAGATCATTGAGTAGCTAATGCAAGAGATTTATAAATTGTTTGAATTCACAAAGTTTCATAAAATAATAATAATAGTGTTTATTGTATTATATTATCTAAAGAAATATAATCAATAAAGTTCTTGATAGTAAAAGCCTTAATTGTTCAGAAAAGAATAAGCTTACATTTTTTTCATCATACATTGTATGCACGGTTGCCATTCCAAAAAATTTTTTTGTACCAAAATTTTTAAAAAATGTACCAATTTTAGTAAAAATGTGCCACAAATTTTTTCACGAAAGATTTTTTGTATTTCACAAATTGTGATTCATAATATACATATAACTGATTACGTAGTGATAGACCTTAGATTGGCGCATACATACATATTTTCTCAATTGACACAATACGTCGCAAATCGACTGTATGCGATATTTTCCAGTGTTAGTCGTGGTTCAATTTCTAACTGATACAAAATTTGTGTCTTGTGGAACAGAGCCATTTGTTAAAATAATATGGGTGAATATAAAATTTTATGAAAAATTTAAATTCTAGACCAGGCATATTGAAAATGTACCAAAATGAAAAAAAAATGATCCAATGTACCAACGCATACAAAATGTACCAGTTTTGGTACATTTGTACCAAAAGCGGCAACCGTGATTGTATGTATTTAATGCTTGCTTTATTTATAAACTTAAAACAAAATCGAATTTATGTATTGTATTATTTTTCTGCGGAATGAATAACAATTGCACATATTAAGAAGCCACAAAACAGATAGAATAATACTTTCATCAGCTCAAGAACTTTCTTATTTTGTAAAACAGAAAGTAATTTGCTTTAATTATCAATTTTTAATGAAAACTAATTTATGCATTATTGTTCTTAAGAAAAAAATTCAATTGGTGTTGTGAAGATGCCAAAAATAATAGTAACAATACATTCAATAATATTCCTAATTAGTCCCATAGAAAGTATTTTGCTTTGATTATACACATAAAATGAAATCGAAATTTTGCAGAATATATTTCTGCAGAAAGAATAAGCAGCCAAAAGCATATATTAAAATACTTTCTTTAATACAAGAATGAATATCAATTGCTATTTTCAAGATGCCAAAAACAATAATTATAATACATTCTTTAATTCAAGAATATTTTGAATTAGTTCTAAAGAAAGTATTTAAATTTGAATACAAATTTATTCAGAAACCAAAAGCAAGTATTATGGCACTTCTTCAGAAGAAGCTTTATAATTGGTCCATTGAAAAGTATCTAAAAATAGATAATTATTTAGTAATTGTTTTTGCATGCAAAGAAAGTGGTTTAAAAGAATTATTTTTTATATCACAAGTATTTCTGAAATATCTTCATTTAATATCAAAACAAATCTATTTTTAAATTCTGTTGACAGCAAACAAACAAAATTTGTATAAATTTGTATATTCAACACAATAATCTATGTATTTGATAAAGTAGAATTAAGAAGGCCATTTTAATTGGTAATAAATTTACGTTTTTAATGACTGGCATAGAAAACAAATATCTTTATTTCTTTTTTGTAGAGCATTAAGACAACCTGCCATCAATGTCATCTAAAGTTAATAGAAGCTCGTTTAGATATCTCTCAAATCTAGCGAATTGACACTATTTTGTGATGGGAGTGAATTGTGACAATTAAACACAGAGTATGCCGGATATGTGATAATAACTAACATCATCAATGTTAGTGGCTCAAGGCGACGTTAACAAAAACCTAATCAGAAGCTGGGAGATTTTTAGCTAACTTTTTCGCAGAGAGTTTTTTGATGAAAGACAATCTCGTAAATGAATTGGAAACTGGCAATCAAAATGCAAAAGTTTACCAAGTTGTTTTTCCCATGCAATCATCATCATCGTTTGATGGGGCGTATACGGAATGTCGTTGCCGGCTGCTGCTGTTGTTGCTGTTGGTATAGATTAGAGTATTTCGTATGCGCGAGGTTTAGTTAGAGTGTCGGTTTTTTTTATGACTTTATTTGGCACAATTGAAGAATTTCAATTGCTGTCATGGGGCTTTCAATTCCCAATATCCTCTCTCTAGCTTGCTTAATCGATGCCATCGAATGGCAATCAAATTTTATGGCTTCCGATGCAAGTGAAAACCTGATTGGAGACGTGTTTTCATTTCGCATTTGTCTCCGCGATTTAGGCTCAGAACTGTTCCGCACTTAGTCCAGTTTACAGTTGGCAGAGAGACAGAGATTCATTAGAGGGTCTCCATCCATCTCCATCTCCATCCATCCATCCCCATCACCTGTCAGACACGCATTAATTGATTTGTTTCGTAACCGAAATTAGGTAATGCCCATAAAGCATTTAAGCGTTTAAATCTTCTCGAGGCCCAGCAACAACTTCCGACCACCGAGCACCGAACACCGAGCACCGAACAAATCATTGCCAGGGGCACTTTCAATGTAATTTTCTACAATTTAACAGAGAGCCACACGTGAAAGTTCATAAACGAAAGCAAAAATGTAAAGACACAAAGCACAGCACATGTGTGTTGTGCCATCTCTTTCTAGTTGTGTATACATATGTATCTTTCTTTCATTGTCATTAAACAAAATGAAGCAGAACCAGCGTCAGGCTATGAAAGGCTTTTTTATTATACATAGTTGTTGCTGTTGTTGTTGTTGTTGTTTAACAGCAGTTGAAGGCAGGGCAAGCTCAGCAGGAACGCGCACGCTTCGAGAGGGGAGGGAAGGGAACTAAGCTTAGACCCACTCACGGTGAATGTACGACGTTGGCAACGATGATCATTAAATGCCAAAAAATGCCAACAGTTAGAGAGTCAGACTCTGAGTCGGAGTCAGAGTCAGCGTCAGAGACAGAGCCAAATTATGGCAAAGGCAAAACTAAAACTGTAATGTTTCGAATGTTTCGTTGTGCTGTGTATTTGGTTTCACTATCATTCGTGTGCGAGTGTGTGTGTGTAAACGAGTGTGTGTGTGTGTGCATTAAAAGTGAAAACATGTAAAAAGTCATTCATAGAAATGCTAAGACTCTTCGCACAGCAGCTACAAATGTGGCATACAAATTGCGTATACGTAATTTTTAATTAATCGCTTAAACGATTTTGCTTATTGTTAACCATTTGCATAAGTTTAAGCCGAGCTTATGCTAATTTAGCACCATTTTAGAAGGATTATACTTTGTCTTCCATTTTCTTCTTCTCTTCTTCTTCTTCTTCTTCGTTGCTCCAATGAGTAAAAGTTATGGCAAGAAAGTTATGCAGATTTGTCATCAACAACAACAGAAAAGTCAACAACACATGTGTTACCTAACGGTTAACGGTAGCAGCTCTCAGTTATGATCTTGTTTAAACAACTCAACTTTAGCTAACGATGAGCTAAGCAGACAGCCATTTAGCATTTACCTAATTGAAGTCACTAAGCAGCCAGACTGTCAACTACAATTAATGTCTAGACATTGCGTGTCTTTTTTTTCCTTCCAGTTCATTTGCCCTTCGCATTAGTCAGCGTAATGCAATTGATTCTTAATAATTAATCACCTGTCCCATAGTTGGAGTGTAATTTTGCTAAGTTCTACTTACGTTTTCTGTTGACATTATTTAATGTGAGATAGATAGTTCATAATAACTTATATAGAACAGGAATAATCCACAAGAATGTAAATAAATAAGTTTGAGAGCTGTTTTAGTATATTTACTTAAGGAATAAGCGAATAATGCCGAATCTATGTTTCAAATATAATTTTATAAAATATATATAGTATGATACATAACAAATTATTTAATCCTGATTATTTTATCTTTTTGTGTATGAATATAATTCATATTACACTAAATTATAGTACAGTAATCCAGTAAAGATTGTATTGAGATAGAGATATTCAAAAAAAAAAAATATATAAATTAATTTTAATTACAAATGACAAATGTATATTCGACTAATTTTAATTTTATTATTTGAACTCTTTTATAAATCTTTAAAAAAATTACAAAATTTACCTTTTTGACTAAGTAGAATTTGTTTCTTTCCTGATAATCTGATTAAAAAGGTTGTAGTTAGAGATTTTAGTACTAAACTTTAGTGCAAAATACATTTAAAAACACTACAAGATTACTATATAAATTTAAATATTTTGTTGTTTATATTAAAACTGTAACTTTCAAGTAAAATGTAATCATTCGTAGAAAACAAAATTAGGAACGCTAAAAAAAGTACAAAATTTTAATTTATTTGTATTTATTTTAAAATCTTAACTTTAAAAAATAATTGAAAATAAATACATATTTTGTTTTAAGAAAGAATTTAAATATTTAAAATACTATTTGAAATTTTACTATTTTAAAATACTATTTTTAAAACCATGAAAGTATATTTTAATTTTTATGTACATATGTATTTTTAATGTTACAAGGTATTCAACATTACACATTTTTTAAAAATGGAAAACACTGTGTTTGAAATATCTAAATTTATAATATGACATTTAAATTATTTAAAGATTTAATAACTATAATTGGTATTCTATACTTATAACTTACAAATAGTTATTAAAGTTCATTTAATATAATTTTAATAATATACATTTGAAGTTGTTTTAAATTTTATATAATTTACTATATTTGGTATTGTATATTTATAGCATATAATTAAGTTTAATTTATATTTTGAAGCTTCTGACCAACATTTTGTAAGCATTAAATAAACTGAGACTCAAAGTGCTCAACGAAATTTCATTAAGCTGATTTGGAGCTGCGAGTCGAAGTCGAAGTCGAGCTGCCTACACCTTCGGGTGTCATCTCTCCATACTCGAACCTTCTCCGGCATCAAGCACCATTTATCATTATCATTTCAGCTGACACTTTCGGTTGTTTGCTGCTGCCGTTGCTGTTGCTGCTGCTGTGCAAAAAATAACAGAAAACTAAAAGGAGAGAGAAGAGTAGAAAGAAGAGTAAAAAAAAACTGTCATTAGACAACAAATATCTGTCAATTTAAACGGCTCTTTCAGTGTGTGTAGTTTGTAACTATGCATCATTCAAGAGTCCAACAAGTGAAAGTGCCTAAAACATTCAATTTCGAGTAATTTTGCTATCAATTAACAAAGCACACACACTTACACACATACACACACGTAGTAGTAACACAGATACGAAAATAAAAATTGAATGAATGAAGTCGGCGAGGCGAACAAATTTAGAAGATTAATTGCCGAGCGAACAGCATTCACAGCGCAGAGTGATCATTAGCACATCATTACGAGTTCGAGGTACTGTCCCCAGTAGGCGACAGACGCAGAGAGGGAGCAGAGAGGAGAGAGGGACACCAAGCAGGCAGTTAGGCAGTCAGGCAGTCAATATCCAAGCAAAGCTCCCAATGCCAGTTACAATCCCACAACACACACAATAAGTGTCCAGTGCTCGCCCCGAGGCCAAGTCAGAGCAAAAGAGCCAGAGATGGAGACAGAGCCGGAAAAGTAACCGAAAAGGCCAAAAGTAATCATTACTTTTAATATATCATTGTGTGAAACGAGTACAGGGTATTTTTTTGTATAAGTATAAACTATATAAAGACTCACGAATTTACTAAAAATAATTTCCACAAATGCTTAACTAAAAAAAATCTTGACAATGCTCATGAAAGAAATTGCTCTTAATACAATAAATTTCCGCATATTTATTGGAATAGTTAAATAAATACTATAATTTATGGAATTTTTTGAACATGTTTTTTTTCTTCACTATTTCTTATTAATATTAATATCAAATATGTGAAATATGTGCTCTTATTATACATTTTCTTTATTTTCTAATAAAATCTTTTAAATTTTCGTTACTTTTTCGGAAATATATATAATATAATATTTAATTAATTTAATAGAATGATGTTTCTAAAATTTATTACAATACTATAATAAATACCCATGTTTAATATGTCCTATATTCCTAATAATAACAATAATGACAGGGTGTTTATAAAAGTGTTTATAAACAGATTATGCTGAATAAAATACATTAAAATGTATTCGTTTTTCTTTCATTTTAAAAAGTCTAAATACAAAAAGGTCAAAATTATCTGATGATCTACTTTAATTTTAATATATAAATATCCTAATTTTCCCAAATATATTTTGTTCTAAAGTAATGGAATAAAAACAAAATCCAAATTATCAAATATATCATACCTATAAAGAAAATTAATTTAAGTTTATAAAACAAAACTTTTCTCATTTACTGAAATTTGGAAGTACTTAACTACATCTTAATTATTCTATATATTTTTTGCCAATTTAAATATGAATGAAATTTCTTTTTCTGTTCTGATATTTACAGAAGAATAAAATCATGTAAAATTAACTTCCAAATATTGCAAACATTTAAAAAATCTTTTAAACCATATTTATAAATAAATAAGTGAACCAACTTTATAATTACAAATAAAAAATGGTTAACAAGTATTTCAGATAATTTTGAATTTAATAAAAGGACTTTAATATAAGTCACTTACTAAGATTCTTAAGATAAAAGTAAAATATTTTATATATCGGTTAAATTGAATTACTTACAGGATATTTATATAGTTGAGCCTTTACCTATTCAGCGTGTTCTCAGTTAATATTTCTGAGAAACATTGTTGCAAAAACTGTGTTGAAAGCAAATCTTTGATACCGGCAGACAAGGTACAAAAACAGACGAAAAAAAAAACAACAGAATCGCGTTTTCAGCTGCTCTTACTGGAGCTGAGGTTGAACTGAAGCTGGAGCTGGAGCTTGAAGTTGGAGCTGAAGCTGGAGCTGGAGCTGCTCTTCATTGACCTCGTGCACGATGAGCTTTCAAAAATGAAAAACGAAACCGCGGCGCAACAATGGGGCAAGGTAGAAGCCAGGCTAGGCGCACAAATAAGTCGCAGGCGGGCTTAGGGCGCTATCTCCCTCTCATTCTCTCAGTCTCTGGGATTTGGATATTCGAAGCTGGAGAGTTGAAGTCGAGTTTTACCGGCAATAGATCTGAATCTCATGCTGCGTAAGCGCCGATGAAAGTGCTGCTGCTGCCTCTGCCTGGGCTCTGGGATGATGATGGCAACTGCGACTTCGACTGCGACTTTGGCTGTGCCATCATTTCTCCTTGTGTCCATGATAGTCAAATGATGTTGGCATTTACTTTGCCTTTTTGCTAAATGTGTCCGCAATGCGCATAATAAAAACGAAAAGCGTGTAAAACATAAAGCACAACAAAAATCAATTGGAAATTTTACTTTCGACGGCCAAAAAAAAAAAAAGACTAAACCCTAAAAAAAACAATTGAGAGGCGGAAGACGCCACAAGGCGACTGAGACTGAGTCTGAGACTGAGACTGGGTCTGAGACTGAGACTGGGACTGAAAACCAAAGCGAACCTGTAATACTCACATTTGTCGACTATTTGCGTGCTGTCATTAAACTATAATTAAATTTCTTTTCTTTTGATTTTCACCCTGCAAGTTAAAAGTCATCCTCGATCTCTAGGCACATCCATTGCCGTGAAGGGTTTACCAAAACTTCACGCCTGTCACGGCGCATGGAATCTTTTTTTTTGTTTTTTTTTTTTTTTTTGCTTCTTTTCAGTTTTCTTGTTTTGTTTTTATGTGCAATAACAAACAGCAATAGCAACATCGACAATAACAATAACAAAATAACAGCAATTTCAGATTTTTTGACAAGAGAGAACCACCTGCTTCTTTTATATTTATATTTTCGTTTTTTTTTTCAGATTTTTTTTTTTGCGCAAAAAGAAGTTGGCGAAATTTCAACGTCGACTCATCGATTCAATTCGACATCAAACGAAACTTGGTCAGGGAAACTTTAGCAAAATAACTTGCGGAATTTCGACAAAATAATAAACAATTAATCTGCATGGACAATAGAGAAGTATGTGCAAAATACACAATTATTTATTCTTTGAAATCTTTCAATATAATAACTTCTCGCCATTTACTTCAATTTCCCCGTTTGCATTCATTAACGTGTAACACATTTGTTATTTCGAGAGCTCTTTTTGACTTTGAAGTTATACGAAAACTTTAAAGAATATATATTTTTTAACGTAGTAACGTAGTAATCGTCGTAAAATCGATCAGTTAAATCAATCAGTTAAGTAAAGAGCGGATAGTCACATAACGTCTAACACATTTGTTATTTCGAGAGCTCTTTTTGACTATAAATTTATACGAAAACTTTAAAGAATATATATTTTTTTAACGTAGTACCGTAGTAAGATAGTCGCAATTCACATTTACAACTTCTCCGTTCGAAGTATTCTAGTGCGCAACAAAAAAATATAACCCTATGGCGAATTCAGCTAAACCATCAAACCATCGTTTCGAACGATTCGTCAATAGCTTTGACGACCGATAGTGAGTATGCACACATATGTTAATAAGATTGGGTCACAAAGTACACACGAGCTGGACGCAAAGTCATAGTACTGATGTGTGGAATTTGCATCAGCTGCGCTCATGATGAAGCGAGCTGACGTGTTGTTATACCCGCTACCCATAGGGTAGAAGGCTATTATAACTTTGTGCCGACAGGAAATGTATGTAACAGGTAGAAGGAGGCATCTCCGACCCTATAAAGTATATATATTCTTGATCAGCGTCAACAGCCGAGACGATCTAGCCATGTCCGTCTGTCTGTCTGTGTGTCTGTCCGTCTGTCCGTCTGGCCGTCTGTCCGTATGAACACCTAGATCTCAGAGACTATAAAAGAGCTATAATTTTTTTTCGACAGCATTTGTAATGTTTGCACGCAGATCAAGTTTGTTTCAAATTTTTGCCACGCCCACTTCCACCCCCGAAAATAAAAAAAATCGAATAACAAGCGTAATTTTAAAGCTAGAGTTGCGTATAGTTTTGGTATATATAATAATAACTATAGTAGTTATGATTTGGTTGCGATCAGATGAAAATTGTCGAAGTCATTAAAGGAATAGTATGGACAAAATGCCTACTAACTAGGGTATAGGTAGGTATATTGAGCCGTCTATGGTATATTTTGAACGCGGTACTATATCGATATACCACATATACCATTTGGTATATTTTTAGTATTTTTGCATCATATTTGGTATATTTTGAGAATAATACCGCAAAATATATTGCTTTTATTCAAAATGGGTAACGGGTATCTCACAGTCGAGTACACTCGACTGTAGCTTTCTTACTTGTTTTCGTATTGAGCCACATCAACAGTTGGTCGTACTAAATCAATAATCCTTGCTATTCTCTTTTACTTCCCCCAGTGAGCCGTACATATGTCAGCACCTATTCAAAGTCTACATGGTGCTGGCAAGCACAACTGCTGCTGCTGTTGGCGGTGCCCTACTTCAAATTAATAATTACATTGATCTTGGGATGCTGGCGTTAATTGCAGGCGTGGTACTCCTTCTAGGTGTGCGTTTCTATGATGATGATGGCAAAAACTATCACATACGCTTGGCAATGCTGTACGCTTTGGGCTTTTGCTGTGGTCAAATGCTTGGTCCACCTTTGGGATACATTGCTAGCATTAATCCGGCTATTATTTTGACGGCACTCACCGGAACATTCGTGATCTTTGCATCGCTATCATTGGCCGCCCTTTTTTCTAAGCAGGGCAGTTTTTTATATCTGGGCGGCATGCTGTTCTGCGTCACCAGTTGCATGACATTGATGAGTCTCTTCAAAATGATATTTAAGTCATACTTTGTTCAGATTACTGAAGTGTACGTTGGCGTTTTTGTCATGGCCGCATTGATTGTATACGACACCCAGAACATTGTGGAGAAATGTCGTTCGAGTAACCGCGACGCAGTTCAACATGCATTGGATCTCTTCATCAACGTTCTCGGCATATTCATCCGATTGATAATAATTAAATTAAAAAAGGAGGAGCAAAAAAAAGCCGAAGAAGAAGAAGAAGCCAAGAAGAAGAAAAAGTAAAATACTGGATGGATTTTGTGACATATATCTAATATTTGTTTAGGTTTAAATTTACACAAGAAATATAAAAATTTATATTTGAATTGAGCATTCAAGCTTGCAAATAAAATCTTTTACATCCAATTAAATTCTGCATATTACATATTCCTTCCTGAAAATAATTTAAAAGTGTAGATGCTTAATTTAAAATAAATATTGAAAGGCTCTCAATTTAGTTTTCTATTTTTTTTTGCTATGTCTTTTGTGTTTTTTTCAAAAGGGTATCCAAAAAAAAAAGATAAAAAACTAAATTGATATTGAGCTGCAATGATTGAAAAATAAATTGTTTTTAATTTGTGACAATATTGGTTACTTTAAAGGTCGGCAAAATTAAAGAAATAAGAAAAAAAAAGAATAACAAACTTCAGCACTTCATATTTAAATAAGTCTTGTATATAGTATAATAAATAATATAAATTATTTAGTTTTAGTGCATGAATATACTTAATGTATTTAAAATTAATAATTTAACTTAATATTAAGTATTCTAAGAATAAATACAAAATAAATGAAAATATTTAAATATGCATAGATATTAAATATATATTATATCTCTTAGTATATAGAATATCGCTTATGACACTGGTTAATATTTTTAGGAAAATCTTATTAAACATTATGAATAATAACAAAAAAATGTGCAAAAAATATATTTATTTTTAATATTAATGATCCAGAATATTAAGAATATACTAAATTATTTCACACTATCCAGATAAACGGCACAAGGAAAATGGTACTAAGAATTTTGAATAGTTTCATTATAAGTTATGAATTTGTCGGTTCTTTCTCTGCTTTCCATTTCCATGAAGGAAATGAATTTAGGATCAACTTTTCAATGGATGAATATCCTCAAAATTGAATACCATTTAATCATAGTTTGCAAATAAATATGAACATCTCTAGAATATCGCTCATGATATTGATTCACATTATCGAGAACAATGGCATAGACATTGTTCTAAAAGAGTTTCTAATTGCGGATCGTTCGCTGTTGCGATGATCATGCGTGGGCATTTGGTCAATGCGTGGCAGCTGCCACATTTGGTGGCATTCTCTAATGAATTTATGAGCTGTCGCTGTGCCCAGGCATATCACATGGCCGATGCTTTGAGCCGCAGCCGCCGAGGCAAAAAAGAGCAGCCGAAGATGCGAGACCCACCCAAAGCAAATGGCCATGTGCATTTTGGCCATATGAAGACTTCTACTTTGAGTTTGGATTGCAAAACGTTTGAATGCGCCTTTGTTGTGCACTGTTGTTGTTGTTGTTGCTTTAGTTGTTTTGGTTCGGTTCAGTTCGGTTCGGTTTTGTGGCCTGTGTTCTGCTGCATGTCAGGCGACTTTCAGGCCAACTGCTACTTACGACTGCCAACTGGCCATAATATGTAATTTCAATGATTTGCATACAAAACACTTTTCACCAAACGAAACACACAACAAGAAACGATGCGACCACGAAAGACGCTGAAACTGAAGCTGAAGCTGAGGCTGAAGCTGAGGCAAGAGTTGCAGCAGCAGGCATAGAATTGGCATGGACAAACAAACACGTTAAATACTTCCGCGTTGCAGCCGCGTTCTTGCATTCTGTGGCGAAACCGAATGGTTGCCCCAAAAGGGGGGAGGGGGAGGGAGTAAGGGGTTAAGCCAAGCCGAGCTTCTTGGCCCGTTTCGAAATATTCATATTTGTCACGAAGCGAATGCTGCCGTGAATGCTGCTGCTGTTGCATGCTGCTGCTTACTGAGTACTGAGTACTACCTATACTCATACTCACACTCATACTCATACTCGAAACTCAAACTCCTCTATTCATACTCGTTGTTGAAGAAGATTTCCTGGGCCAAGAATGAGGCCAACTAATGGCGCTGCTTTTGCCAGGTTCTTTTTTTTTGTTGTTGTTGCTTTTGCTTGCGTGGATTCTGCGAAACCGAAAATTATAATAACCAGTTTAAAAAAAAAACAACAACCAAAACGTTGAGGTTGAGGTTCTTTTTGGGCAGCAGCCGCCTTCGGCCAATGACCCAGCACTTTAGACACAACACAAAAAAGGGCCCCCAAAAGCAAACTTACGCAGAATATCGTGAGGAGCGTTGCCGTTGATAAGTTGCCACGCGCTGCGGCAAGGCGGCAAGGCGGCAAGGTAGGGGAGGCAAGGTCAGTGTAGTAAGTAGCAAGGAGTCAGCAATAGTCTCTTGGCAACTCTTGATTCTCGCTCTGTCCACAGTCGAGCGAAAGTTTTTCGGGGCACAGCCAAAAAGCTGAGCAGAAGACGACGAAAGACACAAAAAAAAAAAAAAAAGTCCATTTAGATTTAATGAGATATTGGGCCCAAGTCAAGTCGCGTCCGGCGTGGCCTTTCCTTTGGCACAGAAGCATATGAAAACTGCAATAAAGCAAATGCTTGACGCTTGTGGCCCATAACGAATGAACAGCAGCAGCAGCCGCAGTCGAAGTCGAAGTTGGAGTTGGAGTCGGAGTTGGAGGCAGCAACTACACAAATGTATTTTGTATTTTTTTTTCGAACAAAAATTCCAAAAGCAAATCCATTTTGTTCCGACTTTCATTTTGGAGCAGCACACAACACAAAAGTGAGGCCACAGTTGGCGGCGGCAATCGCCGCTGCACAGTTTGAAGACAATTGTATAAATGAAAGTTTAAGATCTCCATAGAGTCTTGTGTGTTGTGTGTTGTGCTGCTGTGTTATGTGTTTGTGGGGCAGGGCAGACGTGTGCGCCTCACTGATATGAGCTAACGGTGGCTCTGCCACACATTGCCACTGCCACTGGCTGCTGCTGTTGTGGCAGCGACAGGTTGCTGCATTGCCCCAACACCGGCACACTTGACCATGCCTCCCTCCCTCCTTCCTCTCCTTGACTCTCCCCACATTTCAGACCCGGCACGTGTTGGCCGCCAGTGGAAAAAAAAACGTTAAAGAAAAACAACACAACAAAAAAAGCAAAAATACAATTTTCAATTGTTTAGCAGCCAAGCTGCTGGGGGCTACACTTGTGTAGTTGTAGTTGTAGTTGTAGTTGTGTAGTTGGAGCTCAAGCTGGAGTTGGGGTCCATTTCTCCATTGCATTTGCAGGCTACTTTGATTTCGATTTACTTTTGCTTTTCATTGTTAATAGTGCCGCCAATGCGATGATGATGGCGCTGCCGTTTATTAGTGAAAGATCTAACCGGAGGGCGGGAAATGCTAGACTGGGGAGCGAACAGAGAGAGGGGGAAGGGAAGAGCATGTGTATGTGTTTTTGTGTGTGGGTATTTGTTATTTCTGTTAAAGCTTTAATAACAATTTTATGGTTTTTAGCGCAATTTGCTTTGGAGAAGCCCATTAAGTGCAAACCGTTTCTATAAGAGAATTGGGAGAGATCTGGCCAGAAAGATCAAAGTGATTGTGGTTGAAATATATACACATGTGGCATGTGGCATGGCGACTACATGCAACAAGTGGCCACTACAACATTTCAAATAAGTGCTGGCTTTTTGCGAGTCTTTGCAATAATGATCTGGGAAAATAGGAAAAAAATGATGTGCGAGGAGATGAATGCTATTAGAAAAAGTATGAGAAATTAAATAACAATAAATTCTATATTTAAGATTAACTATTTTTATCCAATTTTTTTAGTATTAACTCTAATACAACTGTTATTTTAAATAAAAATAAGAGATAATGATTTAAAAAGATGCTTGTGAAGTAAATTGACAATTTAACAAAAAATGCTATTCAGTTATATAATATTTTAAGTAAATTGTTTTTATTTCCACTTCACTTCACTTCCCAGTACTACCTATAATATAACTTATATTATAATTAATAACAATATTAAAAGACTGATGTAAAGAAATTATTTTATTCAGTTTAGAATTACTTAATAATCTTTACAATCTGGTATATTTTATCCTCTATGGTATATTTCGAATGTATCATTTCATCGATATACCAAATATGGCCTTGGCCATATGTTTAGTATTTTGTGGTATACCATTTGGTATATCTTAAGAATAATACCGCACTGATTTGATTTTATTCCAAATTGGTATAGGGTATGTCACATTCGAGCACACTCAACTGTAGCTATCTTACGTGTTTATTTTACAATATTATTAACATATTTATGATTTGTAAAATTACTATTATAATTCAAAGTGCAAAAGAGACATGATCTAAAATAAATTAGATAAATTCGATTCTTAAAGAAGTAAATACAATAGTTATATATTCTTCAAAGACTTTTACATTTATTATATTCAATTAATATACTATAATAGGCATGATATGTGGTAGATACAGACAGACAAATAGTTTAGTTGAATAGCATTGGAAAATATGGCTTCAATATTAAAATATATTTTATTGATATTTGAATGCCGTTCACTTATTAAACATTATTTCATTTATATTATTGGTCTTTCCATTGTTTATATAACATAGAAATTCATTACTATCCACTTTTTAATCTAACCTTTTTATTGATTTTCTCATATGATTTAATACTCAATTAGAGAATCCAAACTTTTAACAAAAATTCAAATAAATTACAATTTGCATTTCTTCGAATGATAATTATAATTTATGGTATACCTTCAGCTGTAACTTTTTGAGATATCTCAAAGCGCCTTATTAAATCGTAATCCATTAAGTACGAGTTTCCGTTGATATCTTGCACGAAAGTTGCTAACGAAGAGAGCAAAAAGATTGCTTAATCAACGACCTTCGTTATTGAGAAAACATTTCTTTTAAGTGGAGACTAGAATCTGCGATAGATGAGATGTCGATTATATTTCGAGTCGTGCATATTCACAGTTCCCTCAACCCAACTCGAGATCATTCCCCCACAATCAGCGTCAATTATGCCGCTGACCAAATGCTATATCGATTTATACACACACATATGTATCTGCATAAGTGTGTGTGTGTGTGAGTTTGCGTATTTATTTATTGTGCTTTTTGAGACAATCACAATTTTCGTCTTACGCCTTCCGGTGCTCGATATAAATCTTCGAATTAAGTTCTGTCTTGTTGCGTTATTCGAGAAAAACTTCCCAAAATCGAAGCAATTTTTGAGCAAAGATCAGAGAGAAAGAAAACGAAATCAGAAAAGATCAACGCTTTCAAGTGCCCACTTGGCACAATATAAAAAAAAAGATCTTTACGCTTTTGTGCGAAGGCGATTGCTTGGATACTTTGGATGCGTGGGTAGCGTGAAAAGTTTCAAAGATGTGGGCGGAAGTAAATGAGTTTCATTACAACGATTACATATAATGAAATATATGGAAATTAATGTTATGAGCTGTCATATTTCATAATAGTCTCAAGGTGTTAAAAAAGTAATTTGTAATGTAATAAGAAGTGCTTGTAAAAAATGGTTAAATTGGAGAAATGTGGTTATGTAATATAGAGTAATGGTATAAAATACTTCACAGTTGATAAAATTTAAAAAAAAATCTCAACTTACAAAGAGTGTTTGTAAAATATATAAATTAAAAATATATTTATAAATGTTAATAAAATTTGTCATATATAAAGTGAGGCGAAAGAAATTTCTAAGGAATTGTAAATTAAAATCTGAAATGATTAAAGCAAATCTGTAATATATAATCAATAAGTTAAATAAATAGGTTTACAAAGTAACAATTAAAAATCTTTTAAAATATTGAAAGAATATTTATATTTGTTTTCTGTTTTTTTGATTAATTAAAAAAAATAAGTTTTATAAATATTTATGAAATTTGCATAAGTTAAAGTAAAAATAATAATATCGAATATTGGCTAAATTCTTTGAAATTGTTTAATTTGATTTAGCCATTAGTATTCATGTCTTTGAAAAATAAGATGTCCACAAAATTTTCACATTCTAATACGCTTATTAATATGCAAACTTTTCGATCGACCCAAAGTCACAATCAAAGCCGGACAAAATCACTCTTTCTGCGCCAATTTCTTGAGCCCAGCGACTCTTGGTGAGTGCTCGAAATGAACTCAAATGCGAAAATTACACCCCAAGCGACCAATTTAAGGCCATTAAATTATAATTTTAAATTTTTCAACTGAACGGACAGCATGAGGATGAGAAGGAGGAGGATGAGTCTGAGGAGAAGGGAGTGAGGCCAGAGCAAAACAGAAGACACCAAAGCGCATTATTCAATTAGCGATGCCGCTTTGTTTATTTTTGGAGTAGAATTGTTCTAAGGGGCAGGCAAGAAGAAGATTCAGTCAGGCCGCAACTAGCGAGTAGTGTGCAACATGAAATTGAAGCGATTGCCCAACGATTGCGATTGCGGAAGCGAAACGAAAATCGGTTCATTTTGCCACAGTGAGAAAAGTGAAAAATTCAAACGCAGTCGTTTACATTGCAGATGTGCAAGTGTGTGTGTGTGTATAGGTTATGTTTATCTGCTTTAATCTGCGCTTGCAACTGTCCCCAACTGACACTCATAATTAAAGAAACAAATAAAGCACAAGGCAACAACAACAACAACGACGACGACAGCAGCAGCCAAAGCCACGACGCAGTCGCAGCAGCGACCACATTAACATAGTGCAAGAAAATAATAACAACAACAACAAGAGCAGCAACAGCAGCAGCAGCAGATACGATAACGACAAAGACGAAGACGAAAACGAAGACGATGGCAACGAAGACCACGGCACTTGTCGTGTCTGCGCTTGCGCAGCGTTAGCGTCAGCGTCGACGTCGACTGGCACGAAGACTGTGCAAAGCTTCCAACTGCCGCTGCTGCTGTTGTTGCTGCCTTGACTTTGACTTTGCCTTGGCCTGCTGTTGGTAAGTTGTTGGAGCTTTTTAAGCTGGCACTGCGCCGGCGTCGCGGTCGCTGCCTCTGCCGCCGTCGCAGTTGGTAACTTCTTCGTGTCTGCAAACGGCTGCTGTCTTAGTTCTTAAGTCCGTTGTTGGCGTGCTCCTCTTCAGTTCGTTGCTGACCAACGTAACGTGCGGACGTGCCAAGCTCGCCTACAACAAAATTACAAAAATACGACAACGATATCGTGTTTTAGTGTTTCAGTTTGCTGCACTTGATTTTTTTGGCTTGAACAATCACGCAAAATAGACAAGCCAAAAATATATTTAACACAAAATATTTAACATTATACGGTAATAATTAAAGCAAAACAAGAAAAAAAAACGAAAAATGTGCGCGACGCGTGTGCAAAAATACCAAAAAAAAAAAATAATAAAGCAACAAAAAAAAATTCGGATAATAATAATAATATTAGGGATAATGTGTTGTGCTGATGATGATCCTGCAAATTAAGCGCTTAACATTTTTGCCAATCGCCAAGTTTCACACAAGCCACAAGAATTTCGCTTGTGTTGTTTTTTTACGATCTCCAACTCCGTCTCAGTCTCAGTCTCGATCTGTAGGCACGTCTCTTCAATGAGTTTGTTGTGTGTTTGCCGTTTGGGGCTGTGGCGGCGTTGATTTTGTCCATGTCCAGCCAGCGATGCTGCTGGAGTCCAAGGCGCGGCCAGCGGCGACTGTAATTTCTGTCTTGCGCATTCTAAACACACACATACAGACAAACAGAGACACACACACACACACATTGAGGAAGAGAGAGACACACACTCGAAAAAGCAAACAAACAAACAAACAAACATGGAACGCAGTCAAGTGAGCGAGACAAAGCGAGAAAGAGATAGAGAGAAGGCGAGAGGGAGCGGGGGATTGATGAAGACACTCCTGCCATGGCTAGTTTGGGGAGCAGATGCAGATCCAGCAACAACACTTGGCCACATATGTTAACGCTCGCTCTCTCTCTCTGTCTCTATGTGTCTTTCTTCGCCTCTCTTCTGCCTGCTGCGTCGCCATATTGGGCGCATAACGGTGCAAAAATCGCGCTGCTTTTAGCTTTTTTCTGACTGCGCCTCTCTCATGTGTGTAAGTGTGTGTGTGTGTGCTGCTTTTTATGCTGCCAAGTTTATGTCTATGTGTCTATGGCTGCTGCTGCTCCGGCTGTGGCTGCTGCTGCTGCATTGATGACGACCCAGCGACCGATAGACCGACGACCAAAGTGCGATCAAGCGAAAACCGCAAATAAATATAAAAAAAAACGTATTCGAAGAAGAGGCTAGAAGAAGAATGCAGCATACAAGAAAAATGCACTCGCTGCAGTCTTGAAGAAGTTGGCGGCGTTTGTGTTGCAGTTGCAGTTGCATCCATCTGCAACTCCATTTGCAGTTTTGCGGTTGCCTCAACACTTCAGCCAAATGCTGATCGATTGTGCGTGGCAGACACATAAATTCCATGTGGCAGCCACAGCTGCCGCCTGTGCATCCTTATGGCAACATCCTGCACTGTCCTCCTGGGACTGGGTCAGCCAAACAATCAATCTTCTCTGCGCTTCTGCTTCTCAATGTTCTTCTCTTTGCTCTTCGAGCTGATTGAATAGGCCAGCCATTTGGCTTTGGCACTGACACTGCCCCACTCCTCCCTCCCTCCCTGGGGCGATTAACGCCCCTCGCTTGCACTTTGACCGCAATGCAAATAATCATCATTGCCCAGGACTTGCACAAAATAAACCGCTAGCAGTGCTGCCTACGTGACTCCACTCACAGAAACCAAAAAAAAAAAATACTTAGGTTGTGGACGTGAACTGCAAGAAATTAAAGTTCCAGAGATTTAATACAATTCATTGAAGAAGCTATTTATTTGGCAAAATGTTTGAGAAACTGCTGATTGTGTTTGAGACATAAATAAAAATTAAATATTTAAAAAAAAGTTGTATACATATGTTAGATTAATTCGATTAAAACATTATTTCATATTAAAGTGTTAGCTTTGATAAAGTTTTATAAATTGTAATTAAATTTTTGGGTTCTTATTTCAAAATTTGTCAATATTTTATTAAAGTACCGAGACATATGTATATATTTATTTAAGTTGAAATATCAGCATTGCAACTTTGAGATATTTGCTTAAGAAACATGTGTTAATTTTGGGATTTTCAGTTTTATAAATTTTTAATATAATTCTGACAAAGTATGCAAGTGAATATAAGGAAATATCTTTGACAACTATTTCAATACTCAAGAAGAATTTTTTAATTGCATTATATTCTATTATGAGCTTTATTAGAATAGTTTGTTTTAAAAGTCTGTGAAAGAATTTATCGAATTAGAATACTAGGTTAGATATCATAAATTTTGACACAATAATAATGTCTATTTAAGATCACATAAGGAGAATTTATTGAATTAGCTATTTAATGCAAAAAATTTGTCAGAATTTTCAAATTTACTATTTTTACGCTTGCCTTTTGCTCAGTGTATGGCACTATAATTTACAAGAACATTATTGGTCAATAGGTTATGGCTTTTGTAGTATCAGCAGAAGCGGCAAGCGGCAAACGACGAGCGGCAGTTGAGTGTTTGACTCTCTGTGACTCTCGGAGAGTGTCTGAGTTTGTGTCTGTGTGGAGCTGAGCTGGAGGGCATTAGCATAGACTGCAGTTTAATGGGCCACACAAACATCGTTGAGCGTCCGATGCTCACTAATTTTTATGTGCACAGCTTGCGGCTGTTTCAGCCCACTTTAAACGGAACTCGAAACCAGGCAACGCCTCTATGATTTTTTTATTAAGTTATAAAAAATACAGCAACAACAACAAGAAGCAAGAAAAGCAATAGCAATAACAATAACAGCAACAGCAACAACAGCGTCAGAATGCACACAGATAACTAAGCTAAGCTGAGCTGAGAAATAACCCGAATTCAGCCAAAAAAAATAGAAAAATAGAAAAATAAAACAAAAACGAATTGAATGGCCGCGCAGATCAGAGCGACACTTGGCTGGCATAACGGTTATGGGCCTGGAAGCGAGGCTCCAACATACTACACTTGTGGCATTCCCAAACATATTCTCGTATTGCAATAAAATGAGATTTTATAACAGCAAGCAAGAAGAGGAGGTCAACAGAAAAAGAAAAAAACAAAAATAGAACCCAAATTCCAACAAAAGAGAGTTAGAGACAAAGGTCGTCACAGCAAGTGAAAATAGCGACAAGAAAAAAGCACATATATATACAAATATACATAAAATAAAAGAGGAATTAAAGTAGGAAGTCGAAACAATTATAGGCAGCCAGGTGTTAATATCAAGTTCGTTGCCTAAGTCTTTCGTTTTTTTTTTCTGTTAAAGTGGAGCGCAATGACAGCGCCCATTGAATGCGAATGAGGGGCGTGTGAGCCGGCCGGCAAACACTTCAAGCCAAAAAAAAAAAAAAAACTAAAAGACACACACACACATATTTTATTATTATTATTATGCTGTTTTATTTTTTGTTCGTTTCGTTTTTTGGTTTTTTGGAGCGCACATTTCGTTTTTTGTTTCGTTGTGGCTTTTCTTTACACACTCATTAAATGTTTCGTTTGGTTTCGTTTCGTTTCATTTCCGTTTCGACCCCTCTCAAGTTCAAAGGTTGTGACACACACACACACACACACGTAGAAATAAAAAGCAATAAACTACTGCAGCAAAAAGTAAAAAAAAAAATATATATAAAAAATATATATCAACAACAACGAGAACAAAACAAAAGAACACAAAAACAAAACACTACTGGAAAATTCTTCTTTGGAAGCGAGAGAGCTCTGTGAGAGCAAAAACAACAACGACAACAACAACAACAACAGCAGCAATGACAGCGACTGCGGCGCCGACGTCAACGTCGGCTGCGACGAGAAAGCAACCTGCAAATAACGCGATGCTCAGCGAAGCTTTTACGGTTAAGCGGCTTTTAGCGGTAAGTGTGGACAACAAAGTTCTCAATACAAAGACACATATACACCATATATATAAGTAGAAGTGCTCCTAACTCAATTTGCAAATCCCATTGATCGGAACAAACGAGCAGCGTTCTTTTTTTGGGGCGTTGCCAATGCGAATTACTCCAAAAAAAAAAAAAAAAACGCCTTGCCCCAAACATTGTCAACATTTGCCATTGTTCCCAAAAATATAAAGAAAGAGTGTCGAAAGATATAGTAGTCTATGTTATATAGAGTGTACTTATCTGTAGTTAGTTCGTGCCTTGGCGTGGGCTTGGCCATTTACTTTAACTTGATCGTGGGCCGTTGGCCAAGTTATTTCACATCTTTGTCTGTGAAGTCGGCCATTGGGTCAAACTGTGGCTGATAGATGGCTAGGCGTCGATGATGATGTTCTTCGTCTAGATCTACCACAGCTATAGCTGTTCTTGTTGTTGCCATTGTTATTACCTGGCAGGGAGTCGTCACTTGAGCGCTGAGTAATGTAGGCAAATTAATCTAATAAAAAGGTGGGAGTCGCATCGCTTTTTTTTCTCTCTACTTACGCCTCGCTTTATTTGAATTTATGCCTTGGGAACTGGAGTCATGCAACAGCAGGTTTATGTCTGCGGAAGATCGTAAACCTTTGAATTATTGCATGCCATAAATGTTAATGGTGCTTTCCATACCAAGAATAAACATTAAACCAAATGCATTCCACATACTACACATTCTTCAGATTATAGTAAAAGAAGCATTTTAATTTGTTGAACTTTAGCTTTAAGTCATGCTAAATTAAACAGATTTTATTAAGTTGTTTATATGACTTGCTGAAATTAGCAAATTCATTTTGCATAGATATTTCGGAAGTTGTTAAGATTGTTCATCAATGCTCTTAACTAATTAGCGAAGTCAATGAGGATTTTAATTTGCTTTATAAAAGAAGCTCAAGGAATTTCATTGACAAAATATTCTTAAATTGGAAGTTAGAAAATCAAGAAATGACATTCAAAATATTTTAAATTGTACCATTTAAAATTGTTGTTGAATCTACAAAAAAATTGCAAAAATGTCAAGTTTTTTTTAGAGCAAGATTATCTTTTAGAAATCTTTTCTCAACTAATTCACTTTTAATAACATTTCTGTTACTCAAATAATTGAAAAATTGCTGTTGACAAACAACTTGTCATCATTGTAGAAAAGTTACAGAAATTACTTTGTTGTAGATGAAAAAATTGCAAGTTGTTGAGAAGTTTAAGAAGTGTTTATAAATGTCACTTTTCATTGTACAACATTAAATTAACTTTTAACAGAAGATTTACGGTCACTTCTTTATGATACAATGTGTAAGATTTAGTGTTTGGTCGATTCTTTCCTATTGCTTTCATTTCAAATTCGATCTGAATATGAATTTTGCATTTCAATTTATTAAATTTTCAAATTTCTCAATGCAAATTTTTTTTCTCTTTAAATAAATTTGTAATTTTATAAAGAGTTTCTTTTATAAAATAATCTGCAAGATTTTCCATTATATTCTTCTAGTTTTATTCAGCTCGTTCTCAAAATGATTTTTTTTTAAATCTTCTTAATACACATACAATAGTTAATACATAGCTTTTTCCTCTTTACTCACTATAGACTTTATTAGTAATTTTGTGGAAATAATCTTCAAGAATATCATCAGTGTTTTCTTAATTAGTTGCTTATTTAGAATACGAATTTCAATGCCGCATTTAATTGTTCAAATAAAACTTACAAATTTCTTAATACATTTGCTATAGTTAGTTTATAAATTTTTGATTCATTTCTTTTAACATAGATATAATAAATTAAAACATTACCAATCTGTAAGATAATTCATATGGTTTTCTTCTATTGTTTTATTTATCTTTACATCTCAAGGAATTATTATACAGATTTTTCTTTTATTTTTACTAAAGATTTCATTAGTAATTGTATCCAAACTTCTTCATCGAAATAATCTTCAAGATTATCAGCAGTGTTCGATTAATTTTCTGTATTTGTGGATAAGCTGCTTGTGGCATCACCTGCATTGTTGCGCGACCTTTTGATCTGTATCCGCCTTTGCCTCTTTGCCCCGTTTGGCACCTTTTGCGCCTGGGCAGCCTGTGGCCAAAGGTCAGCAGACAGTCTGGCGCCCGAAGAACATTAAAAACAAAAAAAAAACTACCAAAGTAATTTGTAAAACACGAAAAATGATTTGCTTCTTTTTTTCGTGTTGTGTGAGTGTGTGTGGTTCTTCTAGTTGATGCTGTTGTTGCTTTTTTTTCTCTCTCTCTCTCTCTCTCTGTAGCTGTGTTTGAATTTTAATGGTTCGTCCTGTTGCTGTTCTTTTACGATTGTGCGAGTAAATTACAAAAAAAAAAAAAAAAAAAAAAAAGAGAGAGCATGCAGAGGCCAGCCCGTTGTTGTTCATTAGCACAACGGCATTGTAAAAATTGCAAAGTTGCCATAAACAAAGAATAAATCAACCGAGACAGACGAAACATTAACTGCAACTTGCTGCTGCCTCAGCGGCTTCGGCTGCTGCAGCCAAAGTGAATGATGTTTTTCGTTTTGTGGGGGACTTTTGTTGTTGCCAGATTAAGATAGATTGCAGTTCGGCACCTGCACATCAACGTGGGGTGGACGTGCAACGTCGGCTATTTGCCTAAGCAGCCCCGTTGCAAATATAACTTACATATAGATGTTGTTTTTTTTCTTCCTGAGGTATTTAGTCTTTGGCTTTCCTGTCGCGCAGACACTCGAAAGTTGCTGCCACAAAACGAGACGTCTGGCAATGAAAGTAACTTGACTTCTTAATGGGTCAACTTGCCACACACAAAGAGAGAGAAGGAAAGAAAGAGACTAAGAGAGTGAAAGAGAGAGACTGTCTTTCATATGGTGCCACTCTAATGGGCCAACAACAATGATCACATTCTCTGCTCGTGCTTAAAAGCCACTCGAAAGCATAATTAAACAATTTTTATTGACTTTTTTTCTGTCTCTCTCTCTCTCTCTCTCTCTCTCTCTCTATCTCTGTTTTTATATTGATGCCGCCGTAGCAGACGCAGAAGAATGGAACTGAGACTCGGTGTCTTTCAATTCTTTTGCCAGTTTCCATTCTTTTCTCCCGATTGCGGCTGCTATTGAGTGTTTTGTTATGAGCCCACGTTTAGTTTTGCGGCTTGTGTCAGCTAAAAGCAGCAGCAACAACAGCGGCAGCAACAAAAATCCAATTGGAAATAAGTAGAAATTGTGGTTGTTAAGTGATTGTGGATTCTAGATGGTGGAGAGCGTAGCCTACTCTATGGTAGCTGCAAAGTGCATGGGGCCAAATTCTAACTGTATACGCGTCTCATGTTCCCTCGCCAAAAACCGTAAAGCCTACCCCAATTTTGAGTTACGTAATCGAAACCAACAAATAATGCTGTCGGCCTATTATCCCTATTCCGAACCGCAATGAAAGTTGCTCTCAATCTAGTTGCTATTTTTAAAATAGTTGAAAGAAAGATCTTTTCTATCTTCTAAAATTAGTGAAGGTTTGCAATAAGATTGTAATGTATTTTAAAATAGATTTAATTGATGAAGTTAATCATATTTGGTTAGAAGATTAGTGAAGGCTTGCAATAGGATTATATTGTATCTTTAAAAAGACTTTGTTGATGAAGGTTCATTATGAAGCAAAGTTTCAGATATATACAACATTTTAAGTTTATCTGTACAAATTACAAACAAATCAAATTTGCATTACTTAGAATAATAGGTAAATAATGATGTATTATTTATAAATTATATCTTCCAGCTACTTCATCATTTTTTTATGCTAAAAATAGTGTAAAAGAAAAAGAGCTTATCTATTCACTTCCCGTCATCTTTATTCAACTGTTTTTATGTATTCTAAACTATAAATAGAACTTCTCTTTTTATTTCTTTTCAACTTGTTTTTTATGTTCTAATCTATAAAATAGTAAGAGAAATGGCTTTATAGTTTTTTTTTCTCCCAATTCTGAATCTGTGCTTTCATTCTGTTATTTTTACTTCCTTTCGACTAAAGTTTATGGGAATTTAGATTGACCTTAGGCAAGATTATTGACTTAACCCAAAATTGCAAATGATCTAATAATACAGATTGTCTTTGTAATATTTCGACATTCAAGAATGTTCTTTGAATCTTCATTGATAAGTTTGATGAACTGCAAAAATTCTTTCAAATGAATGCTCATTTAAATAGATCTTCATCTTGATGTCTAATGCCAATGTCTTGGCTAAAAATGCAGCCACATCAAGTGCAGTCGGAGTATCGTAATAATCAACATTATCATCAATCTATTGGCATAAACAAAAATCTAGCCAACTTGCCACAGCGTTGCATTCAGGTTCCACTTCTTTAGCTCCCGCTTCCAATCAATGGCAGCAACAACAACTTCAACAACAACAACTCTACTAACTGTAGTCTCATGTACAAAGTTGTTAAATTTGTTTAAGAGAGAAGAAGAAAAAAAAGAACTTGGCTTGCGTGTTTGTGTCGAGACACAACGTTTGGAATTTTATTTCCCCGTTCCCCTCGCCCGATAGAAGTGGGAAATATCTGTTTCAATTTAGTGGTGTCGTTGAATTTTATGCATCAACGAGATTTCAAGTTGGAAATTAAATAGATAATTACACAAATCAGATGCGGCTCAGTACCGTTTTCAATTAGAGTCGAGTTCAGTTGAGGGAGTTTTTGTATTCGCGTAATATGCAAAATAGGATTCAAGTTACGTAACAACGATGAGGTAACTCAAGCTGCAAGAAAACCCACTGGAAGCAAGGGAGTAGAGAACAGTTGGCATAATTAATGGCGTGTGGCGCTTAACGCGACTCCCGAGCGAGTGCATTGTACTCTTGGCCATCTTTGAGATCGGGGTAAACTTGCTCGTACTTAAAGTCGAAGCTCGTTCTAACTGCAAACCCCAAAATACCGGAGAGAACCTTGGCTTTGCCTTCCTATGCGATGTTTAATTATAGTAGAGCCCATTGGCCTCAGTCTGCCATGAAGTTGCCAGTTGCCAGTTGGTTGTTGGCTGGGCGTGTGCTATCATTGTTGTTGCTGCTGTTGTTGCTGTTGCTGTGTCTGTTGCTGTGTTCAGGCAACTGTTAATTTTGTTTTACAACTTAGAGTCTCGAGTCTCTCTGTATCTCTGTAGCATCTATAACGTGTTCGTCTATCTTCGTAACTGTCAGTTACAAACCAAAAACCAAGCCAAACACATACGTAACTCAAACGCAGACACAATCTGCACTTCGCTCTTCATTCATAAAAAAAAGTAGCTTTACTCTTTTAGTATCTTGTATCTCGTGTGATTTTTCGACTAAACATAAATTAATTGTATGCTTTTTTATTTTGGCTAGCGGCTATTTCGTGTGCTCAAACAATTAGTTTAGCAATCTCTCACTTGCTCCCATCTCATTCCAATCTCTGCAATTCTTTACGCTTTGCTGGCTTCTAATTTGTTTATTAAACTGCAGATTCATATTTGCTTCTTTTGCAATTGAAATTTAACATTACATAAATTTCAATTTGGTTTGCCAATCCACTTATGCATTATTTAAATTAAAGCTAACACAATTATTGGCTTGAATTTACACTCTCAACATTTTATTAGTATAGTCTTTAACTATTTACTACTACTTAAATAAATTATATGCTATTACCTAAATGGAAGCTCATGCTGCTTTATGAGCTTGTTTAGCAGTGGAAAAAATAAATAAATAGTTAAGTGACTAATGTTCTGTTCTATAAACAGCAAACATATCAGCTATGTAGATTGATCAATTAGCTTAGCCACTTTACTAGGTCACTTGTGCTTAGCAAACATTTATGTTAGATGCTGTAGATGTAGATAATTTATTTTTAGCGCTTAAAATTAGAAACACGCTCATAAGGAACAACTAGAAAGTGAGTTTATAGAACAGTTTGTGATAAACTTTTAATATTTTTACTTATTTGTAAATATTCAAAACTAAATTGTAATACACTTTCATAACAAATTGAACTAAATTTGAAAATAAATAAGTTACAAAATTCATTTAGTAATTTCACAAAAAGTTTTCTTACGCAAAAATAATTTTTCTTATTAGAAAAATTTAAAAACCTTGAATTCTTGGTGCAAACAAAGATAAAATCAAATCGAAATGCAACTCAAGCTTAGGCTATGGAATGGAATAAAATATGGAATGAAATATATGTATATAATATTTATTTAAATGCCGTACATCGAATTCCATGCAAACAATTTAGAGCTGTTTTGATATTTCTTTTTGGATTTTTTTTATCTCAAACTCTTCTACAAATTGTAGAATAGATTTAGAAATACCTATATAATAAAATTTGTTTTTATGTAGTTCTTAATGAAGATTAACCCATATTGCGCTAAAGTTTCTAATTTGTAGTTTACAGCTTTGCTAATAACTTGATATAAAATCGCTGAAATTATTTTGATTGCTGGCAACAGATATTGGACAGCTTTTATATGTTCTTAATTTGTATATGTAGCAGCTAATTAATATTCTAAACCTTTTGTATGTTCTATAATAAATAACGTTTCACTTTATTGATTCTTTTTCAGATTTTCGTAGTGTTCACACTGCTCCACAGTAGTCAGGGATTGGAGCTGGGTGACAAGTGTCAGCATGATATGGACTGCACAGATTTCATCAAGGGCAGCAGCTGCTCGGCACTGGGATACTGCGAATGTGCGCCCTACTTTGTACAATTGGATTCCAAGCGGTGTTTGTCATGTAAGTATTTATCAGAATAAACTTACTAAATATTCTTCAATAGAGTAACTAGGCAAAGTCAATCTTTGAGTAACCCCCATTCCCAAGGCATTTTTGCCGTATGTTTGGCCACATGGACAAACAAGAAAGAAGAAAGAAGGAAAGAAACCAACCAAATATACAATTGCATTCTTTCGGGTGGGGACATCAAATGTTGTTTGGGGTCGGCAAACAAATGGACCTCTGAGATGTTTGCTTAAATGCAGCACCGTTAATCATACAAAGAACTTCAACTCAGCCTAACTTTTCTCTTCTCTTCTGCAGCTCAACTCTTGGGCGGAGACTGCCAGCTGAGCGAGCAGTGTTCGATGAAGGTGGCAAACAGCAGTTGTTTGGACGGCGCCTGTCGATGCGTCGAGGGATTCTTGCAATTCCGCAAGCACACATGTCTGGGACGTAAGTATCAGACAACTGTTGATCAATTGTGGCCCTAATTGCATGGAATTTCATAATGATAACAACCTTTTATAATCATACACACACACACACATACAATTATAATCATCTATCTTAGTAATTACGATCATTGACGATCATTCAACTCGATTTGGTGTTTGGCAACAAATTGCAATAAAAGCAACACGAAAAAAAAAATTAAACACAAGAATGGAACTTTGATTGCTTATCATAGGAATTACACGCAACCTGAACGCAGACTCCTATCTCTCTGTCCTTCTCTCTCTCTCTCATTCCTTCGTTTGTTATCTCTTTCTTTAATCTGTCTAACCATCTCATTCATTTCCGTTGATTGTTTGTCGTTCGTTAACACTTCTATAACAATTTTCCTTTCTTTTGCCGCCACTTGACACAAACAATTAACATGGGCATAACAATAACAATAACAGCAACAACAACAACAACTACAACAACAAACTGTACAACAATAGCTACAACAACAACGTAGCTACAACAATTGCTACTCGTGGGCTAACAAGACAATCGTGTCACTAATTATACGCATAATTGGTTAATTTTCCAAGAACCGGTAATGAGCTCCACTGTACCGAAGAAATCTTCGGACTCAAAAACTCAAAACGTAATGGCAAATGGAAATTGTGAAATAGAATTCGAAATGGAAAATGGAAATGGAAATGTGGTCGATGTTGCTGTGAATGTTTGACTTACATTTGTGTGCTTATTGATTTGTGGGTTTGGTTTACGAGAGAAGCGAAGAGCTGTTTGTAGTTGCATGCTATTGGAATTTCAATTGAATGTTTGGGAATGAAATATGGTATTTTTGGATATCCGCTGGAAGATCTTTTCAGTATAATAATGAGATAGTAGTATGGCAGAGAAAATAAGCATGGCAATTGATCATTCTTCTATGACAATAATTTAGTTTCAGTAAAAATTATATTAGATTGACTCTTAAGTAATAAATTTTATTCTGCACAATTTACGGTTTAAAATAATCAACATAGAAAACTTAAAGAATTTATACGAATTTCAAGGAAAGATTACAAATTTTTGATCTTTTTAGTACCTTTTTTTAAAGAAATTTTAAATTTGCTTAGAGATGGATTTAATATAAAATATTTTTGTATACTGATTTCAAGCATTAATGGAATGATTATATTAAAGATTTAAGATTTAGACTTATATATATTGCATCAAAGATTATATATTAAAGTGCGCCCAATGTAATCATTCAAAACCACATTACGAGTTATTAGACTTTATTGTAAGAAAATGCTTGACTTTCCACGAATTTATATTCATTCAAAGTTCGAAGAGCCAAGTTTTCCTAAGGTTGCATTTAATTAAAGAAGAAGTTCCTCGAAGCCTTAAGTTAAAAGAAAACATACAAAGAAATGCTAATAAGCCAAATAAAAGATAAGTTTAGCTCGACTTTGGTTGCAACGTTTTCGCTGCACTCCCAAAAAAAAACATATAAAAGAAAACTGATCTGTAGTGAAAGAAAAGTTAAGCGAAGAGCAAAGAACTATTGTCAAGCGAGTGAGATTCGAGTGTGCTTTTCTCATTAGCTAAATGCGAGATTTCCGCTGATGCTCGACAAAACTTGTGTACTCGAAGAGTTAAGAGGTTCTCCAACGTGGCTGAGACATGAGACTGAGACTAAGACCTGAGACTGTTACGATTTTGATCAATGCAGTTGGGTCGGTGGTCACATTGGCGCCTAATGGCGTTAATCTGATTAGAATGGAGCAGCAGCTGCATGAGTTTGCGGTACATTTGTTTGCCCTGCTGCTTAGCAGACACGACACAGACCTCTGGACAAGGAATTGCCAGAGATCTGGGAGCTGAAAGAGCTGAGCGAGCTAAAAAGCTGGGAAACTAAGCAACTGAGCAACTGGGAACTGTGCAGCTGGCAAATGCCACTGTGACTGTGAGTTGGACATGGAAGCTACTCGTGTCTTTGCCATTCACCTGTTTGGTTGTTTTGCTGGCGACATAATTATAGCCCATTTAAATGCACTGAATATGCATGCCGCCCAGTGGGCGTGGCACAGCAACAGCTGGATGCCAGCCATGACATTGCCTTGCTTTAATATTTAATTAAAATAATTTTTAATGACATGTGGTCAGGTCGAATGCGAGTCAGCGAGAGCGTTGTTGCGACTGACTTTTGCACAGCACAGTTGCTGTTGCTGTTGCTGTTGCTGTTGCATGTGCATTTATGAGATACTTTCACCAAAAAAAAGACAGAAAAAAGCAAATGGCAGCCAAGTTTGCAGCAAAGAAAGCCAAACGAAATAAAGAGAAGAACCTTTCACCGGGAGCAGTTTTTGGCCCGAAACAGCTTCAGAGGCAGAGCGAGACTTTTGGCGAACAACTGCAACTGCAACTGCAACTCGAAGTTTTAAGTTTTAGTTCAAGTCCTGTGACAGCCAGCAAACGGCTTTTTGTCGATTTCTATCTGCATCTCGGGGATTCTGCTGTTTCTGCTGCTGCTTTACATGCCTAATTGCCCGCTCCAAGTCAGCGTCAGTCTCCGTTTCCATCTGAGCTGCTTTTTGTAATTAAATTGCACTGATTATGTGAAATGAAAGCCAAGCCAAGCCAAGCCAAGTCAGTGGCAAGCGCAGCAAAGAAAGTCCAATTAGCGTTGCCAGAACTTTGTCTCTCGCAGCTGGTCGAAAAGAATGCATTGAAAACTGCAAAACTCTGCCCAACGTTGACAATGTTCACATGAGCTTCTCTCTCTTTCATACACTAGAGTGCCGTCTCGCTCTTGGGTCAAGTTAAGCAAGTGCTGTGCCAGTTTTTTTTGTTCTTTTTTTGTGGATTTTGTGCAGGCTTTCGCTGTTTGTCGCCAGGCCACTTGTTCCAGTTTCCCATGCACCTTAACCCAAGCCCATTTTGGGATTTACCACCGCAGCCGATCTTTATGAGTTATGCACACACACACACACTCATATATGACAATGTGAGGAAAAAGTAAGCCACAGATAATGAACAGCAGCTAAACACACAAACGCGAACCATGACAACAAAAAAAGTGTCAGCCAGTTAAATGCGCAAAAAAGCGGCTTGAGAAATTTCAGATTAAGATCTCTTTTAACGCGCTCGCTGATTTGCATACAAAGTTGCAGCAACAGTTGCAACAAGAGCAACAAAAGTGCAGCCAATGTTGCTGCGATGCTAATGAATTGCAGCGACAGCTTGATTAACTGGCACTTGTTCTCGTTTCTTACCTGTTTCTTAGACCGGAGACTGATTAAACATTTCAAGTGGACAGAGAGAATTTATTGATGGCTTGAAGTGCATTCAAAGATTACATATTAAGCGAAAATTGTGGAGTGTATTAGAAAAGGATTAGCAGTAAAACTGGAATTTGTAGCTTACATTTTATATTATTTATAGCTCAATTTTGTAATACTTATTGACTTGAAGCAGCAGTATAAATAATATTATTATACCAATTTGAGGTTGACTTTAAAATAAAAGTGTTCCTAAGGATATAAATAACTTTTAAATTACGATCGTTATCCCATGATTATTTCGAAAACAGTAGCAAGCATTTTATTATTGTAACAATTTGAGTATATTTAATTATAAAAAAGAGTTCGTTAGAACTTTAACTTTATTTTAATTACGATCTATTTTATTTTTGTGGACAAGTGAACTTTTTGTGCAACTGAATTTCACTCAAAATAACTCCCATAAATTTCGCACTCTTTTGCTTACATTAATTATTTTGCACTCTAAAATTTAATTTCAACTTTCAACTTTATATGTTTTAGTCATCATCCAATTCACACACATTCCATTCCCAACTTGACATATATAAAACATATTTAATTTTCGACCATTCAAAACTAATTTGCAGTAAATTAATCCCATTAACACAATTCCTAGAACAAAACTTATGCAAGTGTTGGCCAATTAAGTTAATTATAAACCAATAATACTTTCGTCTTTAAATGATACTGATAAACTATTGACAATAGCTCCCAAATTCCATGATTCATCACATGCGCAAATATTGCGTATACGCAGTGGAGAAAGATAAGTGAATCACCAAATATTTGCAATAAATTTGCATAAAGACCTTTCATATTTCTCCCCTGCTGGCAGCCTAGCTAATCAATAGCTTAATCTGGAGATCAACCAGATGCCAAGAAGACAATCGCCAGACTTCACAGGTCTTAATCGTGCTCATTTGCATTGCCATTTCCATTTCCAAAAAGACAAAAGACAATGGCTTCGCATTCCTCTCACTTTTCTAGTTTCAAATTGTGACTATTAATCTTTGATTTAAGCACTCCCCACAAACGAAAAAACACTTTCCATGCCAAAGCAAAAGACTGAAAAAAATGAAGAGAATTCCATTTCATTTCGTTTGACCAACTTTAAAGTCACCCAAAAAAAAAGTGGAAAAAATATGGAAAAAAGTGACAATACAACTGTGTTAATTTGCGCCGCTTTTGTGTTTTGTAGCGGGGGAAAATGTGAGCATTTTAGCCAAATTGCGCCAGAAGCCAAATTGCATGCAAATTATGTGGAACAGACCAAAAGCCATGACCAGTTTTTCCGATGCCAAGTCCAGTTTCCAGTCCAGTTGCTCCGAGCGCCGCGCACTTCCGCAAACAATAATAGTAATAATAATAATAATAATAAAAAGAAAAATGCCATAACAATGAAATTAGAGAAATTAGAGGAAAGCATAATTGTTGGGGTTGGCAAAAAAAAAAAAACGAGGTGACTTGGCAAACAAATTCAAACATTCAAATGAAACCGAATTACAAATGGGTTTTAGCACAAATTAACCCATCAATGCGGAGTGTGGAATGTGACACAGTTTTTCTTATTTGCTTGCAAATTGAATTTATGTTGATTTTGTGTGCAATTATGATGAGTAGCGGGAGTTGCAAACAGCAAACAGTGAACAGCAAAGAGCAAGAGCAACTCTAGTTTACCAGTTTACTGGTTGCAAGTCAAAACATTTTCACACGCGCCGAGCTGTCGGAGCCGTAATCGAAGTGGGTTACCAGATGCAGTCGTGCCGCATTCGCATGCAACCTGTCACACCGGTGTGCGCCAGATGCTACCCGAGAAAGAGAGAGAGAGATACAAAGAGAGAGAGAGATGGGCAACCGGCACTGCTAAGTGGCCATGGCATTGCCCCAGCTTATCGATCACAGCACAGAGGCGTCTCTCAACGGGGAAATATGAAAAGTGAAAGAAAGAAATATCTGCACAGCTTCTCGCTCTCTCACAAGCTTCGCTTCCATATTGGTGTCAGCGTTCGAGCTACTCGCATTTGGAATGGCGCATTGTCTCTGCCCCTCTTTTTTCTCTCCGAGTCACAGTCACAGTCAGAGAGTCAAAGTCAAAGTCAAAGTCGAAGTCAGATGCGACTGCTGCAAAGTTGGAAGTCGGTGCCAGGTTAGCGTCAGTGTCAGTGGCGCATTCGTTAAGTATACGCCATGTATGCGCCTTTTAAGTGCCTAGGCCAACCGGTTTCATGGCACATGCATTGTGCACTACCTTTGTGAAAAGCCGCCAACGTTTGACTCTTTGTCAGTTAACCTCCCTTGCCCTCACATCCCCTCGCCTATGCTCATGTTGCACGCACGCTCCCGCGGGAAATTTTGTAAGTTCATCTTTGGAATGTTGCAGCAAAAACTGCGGCTAAGTTATTCCAAATATTGAATTTGAAGCACAATGCATTTATGAATTTATCAAAAATATTAAATCTAAAGAAATTGTCGTAGTCGGAGTTTAGTTTTTATATCTATCTATTAATGTGCTAACAAATTGTAATTCACCTCCAAATTTAAAATACATTTTCTTTGCTGCTCAAATTTACATAGCTGCAAGTTCCGTCAAAACAATAACTGCTAAGCTACGTTTTTCTATAATTGCTATGCACTTTAATAAAAAAATTGGCCTCTTAAGTATTTAACTCTAGGCTTAGGTAATCTGTGGTAATCTTCAACGGCCGCAATAATCCTTAAAGCCAATTACAAACTTTAAGCTGTAATTATGCTTAAATCAATTTAGTTCACAGTCAGCAGCACAACATAATTTCAGGTTTGTGAGGCAATCAAATTTTGTTGCGTGTAAAGCGAACAACAATTAAAGAATTCAGATCACAAAAGCTGAAATCGTTCAGTAATTAATATTAATTATTGCTGGACTAGAAACTAAACTCCAATAAGCAATCATATGCATCAAAAAATACAACAAATTTTATATCATAACAGAAGTACAAATCCTTGACTTTTGAGAAATATTTATTCAATATTATCTAACGAATATTTGGAAGAAATTACTTATCAAATAATTGCTGTAAAATAATATAAATTTTCGGGAAATATTTACTTATTTTTATTAACATTATTTAATGGCTAGTTATTGCAAATTACACCTAAAATAATTGCTATTTGCTGCTTCACCGCCTCTGATCGCTATAATTTTCCTATTATAACGAAGTCAGTTACTCTTTGAAATGCGTTTTAGATCTCTGAAATTCCACATTTTATTAACTTAACTTATTCGCTAGCATGCCTATAATCAGTTTTCCGCTGGGAACCGCAGACTGGCAAAAAAAATAAAAAATAAAATTGGGGCGCCTAGCTGGCTCTTGTTGAATTCCCAGCTGAGCTGAGCTGAGGCGCAACATTGCCGCTTGTCAGACGAAGCGCAGCCAGACGCAACCCTAAGGGCAATGTTGACGCCAAACTGAGGCGGTGTAGTGAGGAGTTGGGAGGTGGTGAGGTGGTGCGGTGGTGCAGCAACGAGTGGAGCAACGATTGCAGGTGCAGCTGCAGCTTGTTGTGGTTGCCTGCTTGTTTAGTTTGCTCACTTGCTTGGTTGCCTGCTTGGTAATGGCAATGGCATGTTGCTGTTGCCAGTTGTCAGTTGCGAGTTGTGAGTTGCTCCACTGCAGTTGCTCCGTTGCAGTTGCAGTTGCTGTTGCTTTGCCTGCCACGCCAAATGCCGAAAGCCAAAACGAAACAAGTGAAAACAAGTTGAGCGCCTGTAGCAGGCGGCGGCATGCCCCGGAAAGTGGGTCAGAGTCGCTCTGAAGACATAGATGGAGTTGGAAGCCAGCATACTATATAGAGAGAGGGAAGTTGCTAAGCAGCTAACGCTGAGATTCAGGTGGCTAGCCTGTTATAGAGTAGAGTATAAAATAGAGTCTATAATATGGTAATGCATAGACTGTAGAGTAGCCGATAGAGTGGAGTATAATGTGGAGTAAAAAGTGATGTATAAAGTAAAGTATATGGTGGAGAATAAAGTAAAGTATAGAATGGAGAATATATTAGAGTATAAAGTGATTTATAAAGTGAAGTGTAAAGTAGAGTATAATGTAGAGTATAAGGTGAAGTATAACGTAAAGTATAGAGATCCTCCACTCTAATGTTTAATGTATAAAGTAAAGTATAGGGTAGGGTATGTATTACAGAGTAAAGTACAGTATATAATATATCATAATAGTGCTTAGAGTAGACTATAAGGGAAACTGTAAAGACAACTTAGAGTATTTAATAGAGAATGGAATGAAATTTATAGTAAAGTATAAAGTGGAGTTAAAAGCAGAGTATAAAGTAGAGTTCTATATTCCAAAAAATAAGTATAGAATAGAATAGAGTTTGGAGTATGAAGTGCATTATAGAGTAGATGAATGTGGAGAACAAAGTTTAAATTGGTGTTCAAAGTGGATTGAAACATAAAGTGGAGTATAAAATATGTTATAGAGCGGATCTCAAGATATAGTATGAGTAAAAGGGCGATATTACGTTGTGTTTAGAGAAGAGTATAAAATTAAAACTAGAGTAAATTGAAGTATAAAATGGAGAATGAATTACAATATAAAGTAGAGTATAAGCTGATGTATAAAGAGATATAAGGTAAAGCATACAAAATATAGAATATAATATTATCTCCAATGCAAAGAAAGAGACAAGAAATAGGGAAACGGGAAATTGGCGACTGAGCGACTGGGCGACGTCATCAGCAATGTGTTGTTGATGTTGCTTTTAATGTTGTTGTGGATGTTGAATGTTGGCTGAATGTCGACTGCTGATTGTGGATGGCAGTTTGCAGTTGCAGTTGACTCTATTGACGGTTATTAGGCATGTCGAAGGCGGGCTAATGCCTTGCAGATTGTTGGCAAACAACAGATTGCTATAGTTGTTGCTGATGTTCACATTGATGTTCACATTCTACGTGGTTCTGGTTGATGATGATGATGGCTTTTTAATATGCATTTGGCGGCTGGCTGATGCATGCTTTACGGTTAACTTAATAACAGAACGTTGTGTGCGCTAAACCCCAAAGCGGAGCATGCGAAACTCTCAGACTAAACCCGTCTCTCTCTTTTTCTCTCTTTGTATTTCTTTAGCTGCTCATCCTGGCGCAGTTTGTTATAGCCACGCCCATTGTCAAATGTTCGATACTCGCACCCATTGTGATTTCCTCATCCCCAATCTGTTTGGACGCTGCCAGTGCACGGCGCCATCGCGCATGGTGGGTGGATTGTGTGTGGCTCAAGCCAACGATGAAGCGGCAATAACGGCAACAGAGGAGAAGGCTTCCACAACGTCTACGACATCGACTACCAGACGAACCACAACAACAACCACAACCACCACCACCACGCCAAGAACCACAACAACCACGACGACGACAACAACAACTGCTGCTCCAACCACGGCTAGAACTACAGCTGCTCCTGTGATCTTGGAGGATGAGCAACCCGCCAGCGTTGAGGAGCAAACCCTTGAAGAGGATGACAGCGAAACAGCCAAATTGCGGCCCCAAGTCAGCGAACCAGACAACGGCGAGAAGCTCGAAGCAATCGATCTGGCGCATGAGGAAACCGAGTTGACACAACAGCAACAGCAAACAGACAAGATTGAGCAGCAGCAGTCAGCAGAGCAACATCAGACAACGGGAGCACAGCAGCTGTTGACGCCCGCCGATGTGGTGACCGAGGCCATAGAAGCCACCGAACAGGAGACTGAGGCGGCACCTGCTTACGATTATCCCTACAAAATTGATGAGGAGTATGCCGAGGAGCATGAGATTAAACCAGAAGCTGAGGCCGAGGAACATGAAGTGAAACCTGCAGAAGTTGAGGCAGAGATTAAGCCAGAGGTTGAGGAAGAGATTAAACCAGAGGTTGAGGAAGAAATTAAACCAGAGGTTGAGGAAGAAATTAAACCTGAAGCTGAGGCAGAAAACAAACCTGAAGCGGAGACTGAAGCTGAGTCAAAGCCAGACATTGCAGAGCCACAACCAGAGACCGTAGAAGAACAACAACAGTCAGAGACTTTGCCAGAGCCAGCTGCAGAGCCAGAGACCGTGTCGGAGCTAGCAGCGCCCGCAGAGGAGGAGAAATTGCAGCATGTGGAAGAGACGCAACAGCATGAGAATGAACCGCAGCAAGTGGAAGAGACGCAGCATGAAGAAGAACAACAACAACATGTGGAGGAGTCGCAACATGTTGAAGAGGAACAAGAGATCGAAGCGTCGGGCGCACAAGCCAACGCAGACGATACCATGAAATTCGATTATGAAACGGCTGTCGATGAGGAGGAGCAGCCACAACAGCCACAGCAGCCGCAACACGATGAGCTGGAGCCACAGACTGATGCTGAGACGCCGCTGGAGACTGAGCAAGTGAATGAGAGCGAAAATGAGACCGAAACTGATGCGGAGACGGAGACGGCCACAAAGCATTATGAGCAACAGGAGGATGAGAAGGAGGTGCCAACTGATGCTGCTGATGATGATTTGATACCCGTGCATAACGATGAGGTGGCGGAAATTGAAAGTGTGACCAGTCAGCAGCCAGAAGCCGCAGCAGCAGAGATCACGCCAGAGGCGGAACAATCGGGCGATCATGAGCTGGAGCAAGAGACAGAGATCAAGCAGGAGGAACAGCAAGAGACCGCAACAGAAGAAGCAGCAACAGTTGTGGAGGAGGAAGAACAGGTGCAACAAAGTGCAGAGCCAGCGAAACCTGAAGCCGAAACTGAAGCTGAGGTTGAGCCAGAAGCTGAGAATGAGACTGAACCAGAAGCCGCAGAAATCGAGCTGACAACAGAAACCGCGGCGGAGAATGCAGTTGAAATTGAGAAGGAGTCTGAGATTGAGACAGAGCAGCAGAAGGAATCAGAGAACGAAACAGAGACCGAGACCGAGAAGGAGAAGGAGTCGGAGAACGAAGCTGAGATTCAAACAGAAGCAACACAAAGCGCCGACGTCAAGCCGACAAGTGGCGAAGATGATTTAAATGAAGCCAATCAATTAAATCAAGAACAAATCGAGGCACAGCAGCAGCAGCAAGTCGAGCAGGATGAGACAGAGGCGGAGGCAGAGTTGGCAACAACCGAACAACAAGAGCAACAAATCAATGAACAGCAGCAAGAACAAGTTGCCAGCCAAACTGAGAAGCAGACCGAACTGGAAGCCGAAGCTGAGGAGGAGGAAGAGACATCAACTGCTGCAGCTGGAGCCGAGGAGGCAATCAGCGAAGCACAACACGAAGAATTGACTTACCCAACAAATGATGATGAATTGGCGCCACAGCAGCAGACCACAGAGCAAGTGGCAGTCGATGAAAAAGCTGAGGAGGAGCAAAAGATACCAGAGGAACTGGACGAGGAGGCGGAGGCGGAGGCAACGACTCAACTGACGGCGGCTGAACCAGAAATCGCAGCCGAGTCGCATGAGCTAAATGCAAATGCAATTAAGACGCCCGAAGTGTCGGAAACAATTGCAGAGCAAGAGGCAGAGCAAGAGGCTGAACAAGAGGCAGAGCAAGAGTTTGAGGCAACAACTGAGACACAATCGGAGCCAGAGACTGCGACGCAGACAGAGCAGATAGACAACGACAACAACAATGTTGCTAATGATGAGGTGTCGCATGTGGAAGCAGTTGAGGCGGAGACAGCGACCGAAACCTATCATGATGAAGGTGCGGCTGCGGCTGTCACAGAGGCACTGCCAATTAACCACGAAGAGCTGCAGGAAACCAGCGAAGCTTTGAAGGAGACCGACAACCAAGCAGCACCAGAGTCAGAGTCAGATGCAGAGTCAGAGACGGAGACGGAGTCACAGTTGGCAACCACAGAGCAGGTGGAGTTGCAGCAATCGGAAACTGTCACCGAGCGCAGTGAAAGTGGAGAGCGTGTTGTGGCTGAAACGGAAATGGACAAAAATGAAAATGATAATATCATAGAAGGAGCCGAGCCAAATGTGGAACAAGAGCCAATCAAGGCCATCGAGCTGGAGGCGGCATCGCAAACCAAACCCGAAGCGGAGCTTGAGACAGAGGCGGAGGCGGAGTCGCAGCCAATTCAAGAGATAGCTGAGGAGGAGACAACACCTGCAGCTGAAGAGACTTTGGACTACACCAGCATTGAGCAGCTGAAGGAACACATAGCACAGCAGGAACAAGAGCAACAGCAAGCTGAATCCGCGACAGCTGAAACGGAGGCAGAGACAACACAAATCCCCGAGCTGGCTGCCGAAGTGCCCATTGTAAGCGAGGAACAAGTCAAGGATGATTTCAAGGAAAGCGAAAGCATTGCGGGCATCCTCAGTGATCTGATGCTTGAGGGCGACAGCACGGTGCCTCCTGTGCCATTTGGTGAGCAACCTTCCGAGACTATTCCGATGCCGACTGAGACGGAACAGGATGAGTTGCCGGAGGTGCCAGATCTGATGGCTGAGGCAGCAGAGATGCATGAGCACCAACAGGAATTGGAGCAGGAAATACAGCCAGAAGATCAGCAGCCAGAGGAGACACAGCAGCACGAGATAGAGCAGCAGGAGGTCCAACAAGTTCCTCAGGAGGAAGAACAACAGCATCAGGAACAGGAGCAACAGCAGGAAGAGGACAAACAGCATGAAAAGGAACCACAGGTGGAAGAAGAACATCACGTGGTAGAAGAGCCACAACAGCAAGCTGAACCACAGACGGATGATCAACACCCAGAGGAGACCCAACAAATCGATGAACAGTCGCAGCCTGAACAACAAGATGTTGATGAAGCAGCCGCCACAGATGCTCCCAGCAACGATGAACAATTGATTACCTTCTATCCCGAAGTGTCCGCTCCAGCAGACAACTCAGAGGAGCAACATCAGTCTGAGCCCAATCCAGAGTACACCACAAACGCACCCGAAGCCGAAGCGGAAGCAGAAGCCGAAGAGGAACGCACCTTGTCACCCGAAGAGCTGCCATTTGACCTGAGCGACAACTCGGGACCAATTAGACTGCAGGAACTTGAATCGGATAGCTTGATTTTGGAATCGACCACGCTAAACACCTTGTTGAACAATCACATTGAGGATGAAGCTGCCCCAGCACACAAGCAACCCAATGAGGAAGCCACACCCAATCCTGCGGATATTGTGGAGATCACCACACAAACCATGCTGGGCTTGGCAAGTCGTGTAACATTGATGGAACCCGCTGCTCCAGTTGTGACCACGCTGAAGCCACTGATGAACTGGGAGGAAGCCACACCACAACCAGGAGCAGCAGCTGCTGAACCGCTGCTTAGCGGCAAACCAGGCTCAGAGTTGCGCAAGCGTGTGGAACTGGGATTGGAAGCCATCTCTTTGGGTCTGCCTTGTGCCAATGATCGTCAGTGTCAACTTGCTGATCCCCATACAGTGTGCAATGGACGTGGTGTGTGTGATTGTGCCAGCACCGAGGGAGCTGCGGGACAGTGCAGTGCGGAACGCACCGGATGCAGTCCAGGAACATTCCAGGTAAGCAACGATGACAATAAAACCACGATAATTTTGGCTGTCGCTAGAATAATTAATCCGAAATCAGGATTCAATTCACCAGACGGTTTTATAGTGCTCCGATTTAGAATCTCCTCTCCAAAGAAATTTTACTGAACCGGTTCACCGGTCTAACACTCAATTTTTCTAAGGAATGTTCGAGGTAGATTTATCAACTATTTATTTACCATTTCCGAACCAAAACCTATCTCTTACTTAGAAAAAGCCGTTTGGGTTCCTATTCATGAACCGGTTCGCATTCAAGTCTATTATTGAACCCATTTTCTCAATCGTTCCTTACCAACGAATGTTCTCACACTTACAGTGCCGCTCGAGTGGTGTGTGCATCTCTTGGTTCTTTGTGTGCGACGGACGTGCCGACTGCAACGACGATTCCGATGAGGAATGCACCCACAACACACGACTGAACCAGACCTGTCCGACGGAAGCTTTCCGCTGCGAGCGCAGTGGACGTTGCATCTCGAGGGCGGCGCTCTGCGATGGCCGCAAACAGTGTCCACATGGCGAGGATGAGCTCGGCTGCAGCGGACAGCTGAAGGGCGGCAACAGTTGCCCACCACACACGTTCCGCTGCAAGAGCGGAGAATGTCTGCCCGAGTACGAATACTGCAATGCGATTGTGTCGTGCAAGGATGGCAGCGATGAGCCGCCACATTTGTGCGGTTCAAGGGCTATGCCCAATCTGTTCATGCGCCTGATTGAGGCGGGAGGTTTGCTGGCCAGCCGTAATGAACCCGACGCCTACTGTCCGCATCGTTGCAGCAACGGACTGTGCCGATCGACGGCCATTGTGTGCTCTGGTCGCGATGGCTGCGGCGATGGCACCGACGAGCAAACCTGCGCTGTCTGCCGTAAGTTTCACTTTCATTGTATTCTCAACAGATTCTTAACGTTATTTCTTTCTTTAGGTTGCCCTGCGCCCAATGCCGCCAGCCTGCCCGCCTATTTGGCCAGACATCGCCCCATGCCGCTGTGGTAAAGCTGTGGACGGAAGCAACATCTACCAACACTGCATTTTGCAACACTTGCAAAACACTATTTCGCGCACATTTCCCACACACACACAATATTTGAAATATCTGAATTTTTGATTTAGCATTTAAGTTGAATTTACGCTATTTATTTATTTATTTATTATTTTGTTTGGACTGCGCCATGCCACGTCCAATTGCCACCTTGCTAGCAAGGGATTGTCCTCAAAGCGCATCCTTTGACCCAGCGATGTTGACAATTGTGCGCCCTCTGCGCGCTCCTCTATCATCCACAAACACCAACCCAAAACTATTCACTCATTCACTCTATTTATTCTACTCATCTACCCATCAAACTATTTATTTTCACACTACCCAAAAAAAAAACACGAAAAAAAAAACAAAAAAGCAAAAACAATCTGCATTCGCTTAGCTTAGTTTTATGAAATTATCTAATTTATTTAAATTATGGCCAGGCAAAAAAAAACAAAACAAAACAAAAAAGAATGAAGAAACTGAAACAAGAAATACACAAATGATGCATTTTTATCTATTAATTTGTTTGTAAATAAGTTAAAACAATGCTTGATAATGTACATGATAAATGACTATAAATGAAATTGTAAGACATAATCAATTCCTTTATCTACTCTTACTTTACTTACAATATATACAAGTATATAATGTATCTTTCTTCAAGTCAAAAACAAAATAACAAGAATCATCGAAAAATGCATTAATTAAATAATTATGATAAAAACGTATTTTTAAAATAAAAAAATATCAAAAAATTATAAAAAGTGTTTTCTTTAAATATATATTTTTTTTTATTTACGAATATTCTAAATTTTAAATTAACAAATAATTTATTAAATATTTTGTTGATCGTAAGAAAACAAAATAACTTTATTAAAATTAAATCAATATATCATATATTTTTAAAATTCACTAAAAACATTACACAACATAACTTTAAAATTTCGATTTACTTCATGCATAATTATAAGGTGCTCAAAAAGTCAAAAGCACTTTTTAGAATCCTTCAACTGAGACGAAACACCCTGTAGTTGCTTAGCCCTATGTAAGCAATGGCGTCGCCTCAGCCATGGCGGCGTCGCTCGTTTGTTTTTGTTGTGATTTCAGGCTAGCACGTGCCGAAAATTCCACACAAAAACCTGGCGCACATGGCTCGCAGCCGAAGCGGCATTTTGTATAGTATTTGCAAATATTTTGGCTGGCACGGCATTCAACAGATGGTTGTTAGGCAGAAGCAGCAGAAGCAGCAGCAGCAGCGAGTACAATTACATAGCTGAGCCTGGCCTCAGTCAACGTCGACTGCGCAGTCGCTGTGAGTGTGTGATGGCGTTTAAGGCAACAAACAAATAAACATTGCATACTTTCAGGCGGCGCTCCTTAAATGCAGCGACTCTTGCCGTTGTCGTCTGGCATTGCTTGGCTTTCTCTCTTCCTCTCGCTAGATTCGTTGTGCGTGAGTGTGCGTGTGTGTGTGTGTGTGCGGCGTTAGCGTGCGAAGTGTGAATGTGTGAAAGCTCTCACACTCTCTCTCACTCTCTTCGTCTTCTAAATAGGCTCGTTGCGGCAGCGACAGCGTGCAAAATATTTTGTATTATTATTATCCGTTTGCCAGCCATTGCAGCAGGACACGCGACTCGTCGTGTTTGTGTTGGTGTACTTAGACTGTGCGTGTGTGTGTGTCTGTGTGAGTGTGCTTGTGGCCTGCCACAGTGCAATAAAATGAAAAATTAAAGCACAGCATAACATATTGCTTACCATACTATATTGTTAGCAATCAATAAAAGCAGCTGCAAAATGCTTGCGAAATGAATTCAAGTGAGTGCTCAAAGTCCTTTTTTTCTTTTTGTTTTTTGACTTTGACAAATTTGCAGATGCGGAAAAATGCTCTTGCGAAAAAGTTCTCTACACTAGTGTGTGTGTGTGGCACAAGGATGTGCGTTCGCATGTGTGTGCGTGTGTGTGTGTGTATCTGTGTACGCGCAGCTTGTTAGTATCTATTGTGCTTGCAATTTTTACGCTGTCGCTGCAATTGAAAATGCTTCAATGGGCAGCTTGACAGCACTTTGCGTGCGCCTATCTGTCTATATGTGTATGAGTTATTTTACTACGTCACTACGTCCTCGACATACCTATACATACATATACATCTGTATATGTGAATACGTAGGACTGTATAAGTTGTATTCTTGTTGTGTAAATTGCAATGCCAAGCCCACGCTGTGACTCATTTGGCGCTCCTTTCCATAACAAAGAGAAATTTAATTATATCCATATATAAACCATTAAATAAATAGATTAAACTGTTTAGATATATTGACCCATTAAACTGTTTACAACCGTGCTTCTTTTGTGTTTGTTTTTATTTTGTTTGTGTTCATAAAAAGGAACTCATTTGTTTATACGACAATTGATTTATATTTGGAAATTGATTCTTTGTTCGCTTGAGTTCGTTACAGTATTGGCGAGTATTTAAAAAATAAATTAAAAACTAATAACATCCACTTTGAAATGGTTCACTTTAATTGTTGCGAGATAAGATCGACATGGGTTCAAAAGCAACAGCAATCGAATTGGCTTTCGTCATGCAATCAAACAATTATAAGAGCACAGATTTCTAAAACCAAATTCATGTTTGGTTTGTTTTAAATTGATAAGCAAACAAAACACACATAATCACACTACATATTTATTGTATACGGAAGAAGTATAAATATGAAAAAGTGTGTTCATGAAGGAAATACATTTAATCTATAAAGTGTAGTCAATTCACACAAACTACAACAGAAGATTCGTCCGGAGGCTATACAGCAAAATTTGTACAAACTGGTAAAAATCTGTATTACTAAATAATAATTAATTAAATTTCTAAGAATGCGAAATCGAACAACATTTATACGAATAATTGATTATCAACTATGAATCATAATTTCGTTTTTCAATTTCAAATAACCTTCTTTATGCATTATTGCATTAAGTCTGGCAAACTTTCATAGAAAGTAAATAAATGTGGCAGTTAAAACCTTATCAAAACAAAATAAAACAAGTAAGAAAGTTACAGTTGAGTGTGCTCGACTGTGAGATACCCACTACCCATTTAATATTGCTGTATTATTTTCAAAATATACCGAAAATACTAAAAAAATACTAAAAATATACCGAATGGTATGTTTGGTATATCGATACAGCACACCATTCAAAATATACTGTTGTGGTGGCGCAGATAGGTTCTAGATTTCCCTTTCCCGAAATTAAATAAAAACACTCGCGTTTATATTTTCTATTATATATATTTAAACTTTCGGGTTATTAGTTACAAAACGAATAGAGAGAGGGGGTTATTGGGGGCGCCGGTTGTCAACGAAAGTAGATCAATACTGCAGAGGCAAAATACCGACGGCATTCTGCAGATCTAGCGTCGAGCCCTTGCAAAGCTCGGCTCTGCGGTGGAGAGTTGTAGGAGAGAGAGAAGTTGAGAGCACTGGATCTTGAGTGCTTTCTTACGCGTGAGCGCATTGCGGGTGAGCGAAAAGCATCGAGTGCTTTTTGGTCGGCGGAACGGATAGTGTGCCACTCACCTACAAAGCGCTCGCATCAACATATACCATAGACGGCACAATGTACCAGATTGTCAGCCAAAGCAACTAAGACCCCTAGTAAGTAGGCGTTTTTGCCCATACAAAAGTATTTCTTTAATAACTTCCACAAATTTTATCTGATCGCAACCAAATTTTTAGGAATCATAAGTACTATAGTAATTATTATCTATACCAAAACAACTCTAGCTTTAAAATTACGCTTGTGATTCGATTTTTTTGATTTGCGGGGGCGGTCAAGTTGAAACAAACTTGATCTGCGTGCAAATATAACAAATGCTGTCGAAAAAAAATTATAGCTCTATCTCTTATAGTCTCTGAGATCTAGGTGTTCATACGGACAGACGGACAGACACACAGACGGACAGACGGACATGACTATATCGTCTCGGCTGTTGACGCTGATCAAGAATATATATACTTTATAGGGTCGGAGATGCCTCCTTCTACCTGTTACATACATTTCCTGCCGGCACAAAGTTATAATACCCTTCTACCCTATGGGTAGCGGGTATAAAAAAAATGCATTACGTGCTCAAAGAAAAATCTGTCAGTTTGAATTTTAATTTTCTAAAAATCACACAAAAAAATTGAAGAGAAGATAAAAAAAACGAAGTTCGACACGTTTCAGCTAAAACCGATCAAATATAAAACTACTTTAAACGAGTACTCGCAAAGAAAAGCATCGAAAGATGTATATTTATTCATATGAGATATTCTTATTCTTTGGCATGCTCTGTTTAACTGTGCTCTGTTGTGTGAACTATGGAAAACTTGTATACCGGGTGGGACTTTATTAATGTAAATAGTTTAAAGATAAAGGTATTTTCTTTTTTATTCAATTCTTTCTTTTGAAATCAAATGAATAATCATTTTCATGATTCTCAACAAATTTCAATTGCATTTTTATTTCTCTTTCAATAGCAATCAACAATCGTGCATTGCATTGGGAATTGCGCAATTTATCATGGTTGCTTTCAGCAATATGTCTAAACTGATAGGCAAAAAAGAAAACTCATAAATAATTTAGTGGGATATTATCAAGAGACGCAAGACATTTGAATACCCTATGTTAAAAGTTCTACAATTTCCAATGGATGAAGTTTTTAGCATACAATTGAACAAATAAAACGCCAAATGTGAGATTTCTTGTAAAAGACTAACAACAACAACAAAATAATTTGATAAGGAATTATTATTACACAATTTAACAAATAAAACGACAATTGTCAGAACTCTTGGTATAGACAAACAAAAACAAATTATAATAAGAGAGAATTGTTTCTATTATTTTTGCAAATTCAAATACATATTTGCCTTGGATTGACTTCCGCACAATATCTCTAATTTTATGACAACTTTTTAAAAATTTACGAATACATTTTTTAATTACGATTATTATTTTATTAATTGCTTACTCTTACATAACTGAATACCAAATAATATGCACTTCATAGTGTTGAAGGTAGTTAAACGAACAACAGCTGTTAAATGAAGAATTTTATCAGCCTAACAAATGATAGTTTTATCGTTTTATTAGTTCAGTGAAATGCACAACAGCTGCTAAGTTGTGCTATTTATTTACCAACCCAGCAAAAATATATTGCGATCATTGTAACTATCGAATAGCTGAGCATGTTCTTTTTCAATAAAAAATAAACCCAATATTTTTATTTTAATTGTACATTGCAGATAATTGCATCACTTTCCGAGTGTGCAATTATCGATAGTATACCGCATTCAATTTCCCTTTTTCTAGGGTATCATATGCAATAAATGCACTACGACCATAATAACATTGATGCTAGCGATAATGCAAATCGATAGTCTAAACAAATAAGTACATACATATATATGTAGATATGAGGGCACAACATTTTTAGTGTTAGGTAGTCAGAGCGGTAAACGAATCGGATGCCAGCCGAATGACTTCGGGTTTAGTTCGGTACGAGAGAGACAGAGAGAGGGAGAGAGAGCGTGTTTCGCTTCCGTCCGCAAATGCATTTGCAAAATTGTATTCAACTACACGAGTATCTGTATCTTTTTAAGTGCTCACGGATCGGTAGACAGTACGGATCAACACGCAGCTCTTTCGCTTTCGTTGCTCGAATTATGCAAATTTTGTGCTGTTCATTATATTTTTGCTAAATTGTCATTTATAAACAAGCCGACCGACTACAGTCATTGCTGTCGCTCATAAGTTAATCAACGTATTCACGCCAATCAATTTAAATGTCATTATCAGTTGTTGAAATTGTCAACAAATTAGTCAAAAGTTACGCTAATGTAGATTAGCTGTGGAAATTTGTGTAATTTCGTACAATCCCAGAGAACTTTTATGCACATAGATGCTGGTCTCGTTCTTGGCAGTGAATCTCTTGTGTTGTGTTGTGTGTTCTGCCGTTCCCATTCTAAACATAGACAACATTTAAATAATAACAAAAAAAATACAACATTCTGTAAAAAAAAGTGCAAACTGTGCACTTATATTAAGTGCAAGTCTTAATTATATGGCATTCAGTCAGTCATGAACGATTCTCAATAATTCACAACAAGCGTGTAGTATTTCAGAGTTAATTAAAATCAAGAAACAAAGTGTCGCAGTTTGAATACACTTGCTTAAAAAATGTTCCTTTAGAAGGAGATAACATTTTTATTATTGTTGGTGAGTCTCTTTATATTTTTAATAAGTGAATGCTATAAAAAAAGAACTTCTGGGTTTTTAGTTCCATCATAGCACTATCGATTATATCAGCATGTTTTCCCGCCAACAAATTATACCCTTTCCTTAATAGTGCTGGGTATAAGATATGAAGGACAACTAAATTAAAAAGAATGCTTAATATGTTACAAACATATGACAGCTTTCTCATTATAAGCAATATTCCATCAAACCATGAGAATATATTCAGTCCACACCAATTTAAAGGCAGCAGAAACGTTTCCGTATCGATCCCAATAGAAATTAAATATTAACATAAATGATGATATAATATGCAAAGTGTTTGCCATAAGTTTTTGAATCAATTTAAGTTTCAAGTTCTACATAGTTAATGAATTTCTTTTCTTTAACAATCACAATCACCATTTCCAAAACAAAACAAAAGTGCTAATATAATATAATACTAAAATAACACTTTAAAAAGAAACAGTTGGAACCAGAAACACAAGTTTTAAAGGAGCTATTAGATAAGCATAATACATAGAATTTCACTATAACTACTTAAATTTGAATTAAGCACAACCACTTAAAATACGAATAAAATGCGATATTCAGATATTAGTTTGGGTAACGGGAAACACATACTTTTTTCTGCATTTTGATTAAAAAATGGTTCATGCCTTAACTCGCTATAGACAATCGCTGTTGCTTCCAAAAGCAGCGCAGTGATGAGCACATATTTTGTTTTGCAACTGTCGACATTACTTATTTCTTCCTATATGAAAACAAAACATGGATTAACAACATGCAAAGCGAAAATGCAACTGAAGACAGAATGCGAAAACACGGAAAAAATATTCACCAACAAAAGATTGCTTGAAAATTTTGTAATTACGAATTCAAATTACATATTGTGTACCTGTATTATGTTTTGTAGATCCCAGGGCAGGCTTAGCTTACCCAAGTTGATCCCAAAATCCAGACTCTCGGCCATCACCATGTCTGACAAAAGGCCGCTGTTGGACACGAGTGACAGCCAAGCTGAAGACGATGGCTGCAACAGCAACAGCAGGGAATTCTCAAAGACAACTGGGATAACATACAAATCAACAGCTGCAGCTCCGACAGTCTTCTGGTATGGCCGACAAATATTGCTGCGTCGAAAGTTATTCGTTGGAGTGCTGGTGGTGTTTATATTCTCATATTTCGTTATCGGACCAGCTGATGTGCTTGATCTGGATAGTGTGAGCGGCATTGTTCAAGTGCATCATCAGTCCAACGTATTGGATATGGAAGGTAAATTCCTCAACATTTATTTTGCTAAAGTTAAGCAAAAATAACAGCTTACTTTGATGAGTAATAATTACAGTATTTATTATTAGTGAAGTGTTAGTTGGCTTTTAGAAAATTGTTGCGCTCTATTGCACTCTTTGATCAAATAAATGTCAGTTTATAGCTATAATCACGATTATTTACTCACGATTATAAAAGAATTTGCGAGCTCATCACAAATTTGTAGAATTTGCTTAAGCTATTTGCAACACGTCTAAATACTTCAAGTTATTATCTTGCAAGTAACAATTATAACATGAAGTATATTCTCTATTTCAATTATGCAATTTTATTGAAACACTTTTATATTGTGACGTTTTGTTATGTTAAGTTATGTATTTTTTAAAGTGCCTTTAAAAAACAGATATTTTTACAATAAGATTGTATTGTCTATAAATTTTCTTTTTTAGTTATTAGTAAATTTTGTTCACTGTTCATTTTCATGCAAATTATTTTGTTATGCTTTTAAAGCAATATTATAAAATCACAAAAAATTATACCATTTTTTTTTGGGAGAATTTTCTGTCTTATCTTTATTTTATTTGCATCTAATTATTTAATTTTTTGGTAATATTATTAATTCTTGTCCAAGCAGCTTTTTTTATACAATACATTATACAATATTATATATATATATTAATATATGTACATATATATATACATACATATATAAAATAATTCGCGAGAAGTGCTCCCCAATATTACTTTTTAAAAAGAAGCATTTTTTTGATAAACTTTTTTATTATTTTTATTAATTTGAGCAATTTAATTCTTTCTTTTTATCATTCTTATTACAATTGTAGTTATAGTATAATACTGATTTTTTACATATATTTATTTTGATTACCTTATCAGCTCGTATTTCATTTCTCTCACATTTCCTTATTTTTTCCAACTCTTTGTTGTCTTATGTGTACCAATGCATGCCTTCCATGTGTCATCTTCCATCCTCGTTTTTTCGTTTGAACATGTTTTGTGGACAATCTGTAAGATGCACCGATGTCAGTTGCAATCGTTGCGGAAGTTAATCAGACAATACTCTTGCCACAAGGTTATCTCGTGTACAGCAATCAGTGCCGAATTGTCGACTTGGATCCCTACAAACGCGAGGTGATGCGCCACTTCAAACGCGTCTCCTACAAGCCCTGCAAGCAGCGGCTGCCATTGACCCAAGTGCGCTACGATGAGACCACTCGACGCTACGTGCTGAGCATCAATTCGACGGCATTCGAAGAGTATCCGGTGAAGCATACGCTCAGCTGTTGTTACATGGGCGTCGAGCGGGTGAGCGAAACGAATGTCAGTACAACGCATTGTCAGCACTTCAAGAGCAAAGCGCAAATTGCGAACACCACGGACAGTGTGATTGTCAAGTGCTCCACGGAACGGGGACAGATCTATATCAATGGACATGCCACGATACCAGAGCGAACAGAGATACGACAACGTCTCAAGCAATGGCGGAAACAGGATCAAGGACGACGAGTGCCCAGCGTGCTAATGATTGGCATCGATAGCATCTCGAGGGTGAATCTGATTCGGGCGATGCCCAAGACAGCGCAATACTTGTACGACAATGATTGGTTCGAGCTGGCGGGCTACAATAAGGTGAGTCTAGGGAGCTAAAAACATGCATATTTTTTTTATTATATGAACGCTAAAAACTAATATTACTTATTAGCTATACAAACAAAGCTCTTTGGTATTTTCATAAATGTTAGACTCTAAACATTATTTTCAAAATGATACTCAAAAATTGCAATTTCATTGATAAATCATGTAGTTTAAAATAAATATCAAGTACAAAATAAGTGTATACATTATAAAAATCAAGTTTTTAAAAAGAAAAGCAAAAATTATATATAGTTTAAAATAAATATCAAGTACAAAATAAATGCATACATTAAAAAAATCAAGTCTTAAAAAAGAAAAGCAAAATTTATATATAAATGTTCTAAGTGATTTTTATTTTGTCCAAAAAAATACATACATAACATATAATACAACTATAAATAAAAAGAGATAACTCACGTTTTTTGCTTAATATAACATGAAGAATTTCCAAGTACACAAATACATATAATATAACAATATGTTTATAAAAAAATATTCAAAAGTATTTTGTGTATGCTTTTTCCCCTAAAATAAATATTACGTATATATAAGTTTATTTTTGCAAATAACATAAATATTATTTATGATTTGCTCACTATAAGTATCAAATCTAAAGAAATATCTAAAATACAATTTATATCAAAGTTTGTACCTAATCCAAGTACTTCTGCTCTATCAGATTGATGACAATACATTTCCCAACATAATGGCGCTGATGACCGGCTACAACCTGAGCAATGCGATGAAGCACTGCAATCCCTATGTCTCGGGTGGCCTGGACAAATGCGACTTTGTGTGGAAGCGCTACAAGCAGCATGGCTACGTGACTGCCTATGGCGAGGATGCTGTGAAAATCAACACATTCAACTACCTGAAAAAGGGCTTCAAGCAGCCGCCCGTCGATTACTATTTGCGACCATATCTCGCAGCTGCGGAGAAGATGCTGGACGTGAATATGGTGCTGGGACTGCCTCATTGTCTGGGCTTTGAGACGGAGTCAGAGCATGTTTACAACTATGCTCTGGAGTTTGCGAGACGCTATCGCAACGAGAGTTTCTTTGGCTTCTTCTGGACGAATACGCATAGCCATGGTGACATTTCGCAGACCAGCTCGATGGATGAGTATCTGAGGGATTATCTGCTGCGACTGGTGGCGCAGGGCACCATGAAGCACAGCATTGTGGTGTTCTTCAGCGATCACGGACTGCGCTTTGGACCCACACGTTCCACCTGGTCGGGACACCTCGAGGAGCGACTGCCTTTTCTCTTCATCTGGCTGCCGCCATTTATGCGCTCGCAGCATCCCGAATTCGTGGAGGCGCTGCGTCTGAATCGCAATCGTCTGACGACGCCGTACGATCTGCATTTGACACTGAAGCATATACTCACTCTAACTGGACGCACCGATAGCCTGGAGACGGGATTGGATACGGCCAAGGATTGTCCGCAATGTCAGAGTTTGCTGTTGCCCGTGCCGTTGAATCGTAGCTGCGAGGATGTGGCCATAGCGGATCATTGGTGCACCTGTTGGTCCTACGATGCCGTCTACAAGAACTCCAAGACCATTCGGCATCTGGGCGAGCGAGTGGTGCATTATCTCAACGATTTCGTGACAAACTTTCGCAATGGCAGCCTGGCGCATCTTTGTCAACCGCTGGCGTTACAAACCATCACTTCGGCGTATAAAGCGCGCATCGTGGACACCGCCGATCTGAGTGGTAATCAGGTGTATTGGCTGACCTTTTCGACCTCACCCAATCAGGCATTGTATGAGGCAACAGTGCGCTACAACAAACGGTTGCCCAGTGAGGAGAATGTGCTGGTCACTGGATCCGTAAGTCGCCTCAACTCGTACAGCGGCGAGGCGGATTGCATGAATGATTTTGCGATCAAAAAATACTGTTATTGCCGCCATAAAAGTGGCTAGATTTGATTCGATTTAGGCTGATGGCCAACAAACCCCCCCAAGTGCCGTTATACTTGTAGTCATTATTTTGTAGAGGTAACGATAAGTAGCAGTTACAACAACTTGTTAGACTTTAGCAACAAATTATTTGGTGCCGTGTGGGCGTTAACAACACCAGACTCGGAAACATTTCCAGAGCAGCAAACGTGATAATATTTACTTAATATATACTTAACCTACCTACTCTTAATATATTAATATACTATAACTTGTATATACTACTAAATTATACTCATATATATATATGTATATCGAAAGTACTATTTGCTCACTCCTTAGACAGACTTGAAATTATTCCAATTCCAATTTATAATATCCTTACATTTACTTATCTCATATATCCCAACAAACTTACAACAAAGATTGCCAACATTTCAATTACAATTATTATTATGATGAATTACGCTTAAGTTTGCGGTATCAAATACTAAATAACTTGTACCACTTAATGCAAAATGTATTTGTTTGCAACAACAAAATGAGTTTGTTCATAGAAAAATCTCATTAGTAAATAAAGTATATCGAAATTAATTCGTTTTCTTATCATTTATTTGCTTAATTAAACTTAATCCTAAGGCGAGTATAACTAAAATTCTAATATTTTACAACTAATAGAAATAGTAATTAAAGAAAAAATTTGGTCAACATAAATGAGAAGTAATTTAATGAATTAGAAAAGTCGAGAAATTTAAATTTATTGTGAATCAGTCAGGTAACCTAAAATTTTAAAGGTCTTCATACATACGTATCTGTATAGATTACATTATTGATTGGCGGCCAATCATTGTTAATTTCCAAGATCTCTTAAAATATATTCAGAAGACAGCAAGATACCAAATTCAACGCTCATATTGAAAACTGATGACCTTCTCCTTAAAGTTATAGTTGCAGAGCATGTTCTTCAGTGACTTGAAGAACTTTGTCAACGGACTGTGTCGCTGAAGACCCAAAGCATCGCCAGGCATCGGCTGCAATTCGAGGCGGAGTTCTTTGTAGTCCTCAGCGATGATTAACGAGAGGTGACCACGCATATTGACAACATAGCTAGGATTCTGAGGTCGTGTTTTGCTAAACTCAACTGTTTGCTGCAGCTGCTGGGCAAAGAAAGATTGCCTTGTGCTGCGTTGAAAGTTTCGCGCACTCCACGTATCCAATGTTGTGCTTATCTGCCAGCTCATGCTTTGTGGCAGGGCATCTGTGTCTGTGGCAGGTACATTCGCATCCAACTCTTTCATACTTAAGGCATAAATATGCGATAAAATATCCTTAATAGCGTCCACATAGCATTCAACCCATAAATAATAGATTGATTTCGTTTGCTTGCGCGCTTTGCTCAAGAAATCGGCTTTCAAAGTCTTCAGATCGTTATTGGTGGGTGTGAGTCTATAAACATGCATTAATGGCATACAACCATTGTCCGTAACCGTTGGCTTTCTGTCATCACTGGATGATGGTTCATTCTCTTTGGCAGCTATAGTTGTAGAGGCAACATCAACCTTAGCTTCAACTGCAACAGCATCTGCAACTGCATCGGCAGTCTTCACTTCTTTCTTTGGCATCTGTTTGCGTTGCTTAGCTGGGCGCACGTATTCCAAGCGATGTTCCTCCACCAGATGCTCGGCAAGCCCAAACAGCAAGTAGTCATAAAATTTGGGCGGAATTGACTTTAATTTGGCATCGTTGCATGCCTCATTTGCCGCTGCCAAACATTGATTGAGATAGTAGAGATTCGTTTGTGATATGGATTGACCCACATTGCGCGTTAGCTCAAATGGATCCTGCACGCAAACGCAACGTTCAATATTAAACGGTTCGATGCGCTCTTGCATGGCCGTCTCGATGGCTAGCACTTGGGCATTGTATTCGGGAAAGGTGCCCGGAACCGTGAACGCTGTTTCCACATCCAAGGCATGACCCAAATACGGCGACAGCATCCTCTTCTCAAAGTCCATGTGACTGTAGAGCTCGAAGAATCCGTTGACCAGATCAAAGGTGGTCAAACTAGCCGGCAAAGCTGGCACATGCTCAAAGCTATATGCATAGTTAATGCCTCCAATATCCAAGACAGGAATGCCAGACTGCAGCTCCTTAATCGAGGGCAAGTGTCGTTGCTGTTGCAGCTGATAAATGATTAGCGTAATCAGGCAATAGCTTGTCATGACATTGCTAATAATCATAAGTTTCTTGGCCCAAATCTTTAGGAACAAAAACAGCTCACGCAGGCGTACATCTCTATTCAAGAGTTCGGCCACAAAGCGAGAATTATGGGTGCTATTCGGACTGGACATGCTGATGTCGAGACGCAAGCCGCTCGCCACATGCTTGCAGCGAATGATTGGAATTCGAGCGTGTCGTATGGCAATCACATCTTGAAAGCAACCCGTGCGACGCAAAAAGCTGTTGGTTCTCTTGTACAATTGATTATGCGACATCGCATTCGAGTTGCCGGGAATGGATTCCAAATACAAATCAATATCGCTATCTGCAAAGAAGGTGACATTGATTATTATAGATACTAATAATGTAATGTATTGCATACCCTTCAAAGCCAAACCCGTGACTAGCGAGCCAAATGGATAGACCTTAACTTTGCCCTGCAGCTGATTCTGTATATTCTTGCGCACTTCCTGAAAGCATTCCGCCAATGCAGCACTATTGCCAGCATAGAATCCCAATACAGCACGCAGTTCCTGCCCAGGTGGTGACTGGACGAGCAATGCCTCCAGCAGGCGTCGCTCGGATTGGGTTTGTTCGCTGGCAAAGAGTTTGATGACAGCATCGAGGCATTTGCGCAGCTTCTTCTGTGGCTTGATTGTGTGCTTGAGTAACTCGTGTGCCAAACACTCTTGCAGTGTCTTAAATGGAGCATCGCATATTTTGCAATTGGCCGCATCGTCTTGGCCCAATGGCAAGTTGAACTTAGTTTGAGATTCCACGTCGCTGGTCATTGTTCTCTAAAAAAAAGCAACAATTTAAAACTCAAAGTGAATTTTATTTGCAAGACACACACAACGGTATATTCTCCAGCACAACTCTATAGTCGTAGTTGTAGCTGATAGTGTATAGTTTATAATTTGACTAGATTAACAACGATTTCCCCGTGCGTCGATCGACAACACGTTGAAAATATTCCGTTGGAATGCTGCCCTCGATTCCGGCGCAAAGCACAACATTGTTGCTCGAACGGAACAGCTCAAGCTGATGCTCCAACACCTTGGCCACATTCAAATAGATCAGCAACTGGCAATCTCCACGGAATCCACTGATGACACCACGTTTATCACCCTCGCTGTTGTTGAGCACAGCGAAGTGAACATGATTGCGTTGCATGCGCCTTAGACCCTCGCTTTTGATACGCTCCCAGTGGCGATAGTAGCTGCCATGGACCACAACAGCACCTGGTGGCAACTGCTCTACGCTTTGTATGCGCTCTAAGCACGCCTCCGACGTCACAGCACCCAGCGAATGTCCTTGATTGGCGCGTATCTCTTGAGCCCCTGTCACGGGATTGCAGCGCAGTGTATATCGTTGCTTGGCGTCTGCGGCCACAAGCTCCTTTAGCTTTTCTAGGCTAAAGTTGGCGGCATAGCGTGGATGTCGTTGAATATCAGTGACACAGACAAAACCATCTGGCTGTATTGCGATTCCCTCTTTTTGGGCGCCATGACGCAGTAGCCATGAGAGCTGTTTACTTAATTGTGTGTTAGATTGTGTTTTTGCCATGGTATTACTCACTTTTTTCTACGTTAATTGTCGTTCATTTTATTCTTTTAAAAAGCAAACCAAAGTACAATCATACTGTTAAATTTAATTATGATAACATGATTCAACTACCGAGTAAACCACACTTTTCGATAGACGTACTATCGACAATCGATAGCGGGAAATGTGTGTGTACTATAAACCTTGTACGTGTTTAGTGTGACGTCACAACTGCACATATCAAGTAAATAAATACGTTATTAATAAAAACAGAAAGTTATTTGAAATTTTATTGGAAACAAATTTATTTTTATCAGTTTAATTTCCTCCATTTTATATTTAGTTCAATTTATTTAATTAATTAGGTTTGCACATATTAATTAAGGTTGCTCGATGGATTGGCAACCTTAATGATTTCCTGCAGCCATGAACTAAACAGCTGATCGGCTGACCAGCTGTTATGCCGGCCTTCATCACACAAACATTTCATGTTCTTGCGTTAACTCGTGTAAATTTTAAAGTTCAAAATTATGCGTATTTTGGTGCTTTATGGCAGCCAAACTGGCACCGCACAGGATGTGGCTGAACACATATGGCGAGAGTCGCGTCAATGGGGCTTCGAGGGTCCCGTGCTCTCGCTGCAAGACTACAACATTCAGCAGCTTGTGGAAGAGCGCCTCGTGATTTTTGTGGTAGCCACCACTGGAGATGGCACCGAGCCGGACAACATGAAACAAGCGTGGCGCTTTCTACTGAAGCGCAGCTTGCCCAGCAATTCATTGACTGGTCTGCAATTCGCCTGCCTTGGCCTTGGGGACTCCAGCTACTCCAAGTTTAATTATGCAGCCAAAAAGTTGCATAAACGTTTGCTGAACTTGGGCGCCACATCACTATGTCCCCTGGGCCTGTGCGATGATCAGCATGACTATGGTCATCTGGGTACTTCGCTGGCCTGGACAGCGTCCCTGTGGGAAACACTAAGCAGTACGCTCGCTGTGCACAAAAAAGAAAATCCCGTGGATGTTCAAATGTGGAATGTACGAGTTTTGGAGCAACCTCCCGCTTTGGATGAGGAACAGCGCTTACAGTGGACACAAAGCCAGACACCGCAACTGTTTAAATTAATAGAAAATGTGCGCACAACCGCTGCGGATCATTTCCAGGATGTGCATTTGCTGCGTCTACAAGGAGTTGGCAGTGAAACGACTACGTGGCAACCCGGCGACGTGCTTGATGTGCAGCCACAGAATAGCGCACAAATTGTACAAGAATTCTTTGACCTGCTACAAGAACATCAACTGCCATTCGATGCCAACACTTGGATTGAAGTGACGTCTGCTCACGAGGACTTGCCGCTTCCCTTGCCTTATGCAACTCCATTGACACTAGAGCAAGCTGCTCGGCATATTTGGGATCTGACTGCCAAGCCGCGGCAACGTTTCCTTGAAGTGCTAGCGCAGAACTGCGAGGATGAATTGGAGCGCGAAAAACTCTTGGAGTTCTGCACAGCCGAAGGATTGGATGATCTGATTGCCTACGTAAATCGACCGCGTCGCACACTGCTGGAACTGTTACAGGACTTTAGACATGCCACATCTAAACTAACGCTATCGCAACTGTTTGAGATGATGCCACTGATACAAATGCGTAGCTTTTCCATTGCTTCCGATGTCTCGGCGGGCACACTCGATTTGCTAGTGGCTATCGTCAACTACAAGACCATAATGCATACGCCGCGACTGGGTTTGTGTTCCAACTGGCTCAAACAGTTGCCGCCTGGTGTGGAGCTTCGTGCTCTCATCAAACCGGGCACCATGAGCTGGCCCAAAGAGCCACAAACTCCATTGATTATTATTGGACCCGGCACTGGCATTGCGCCCTTTCGCAGCATAATCCAGCATCGTTTGCAGCAGCAGCAAACTGGCGTAAGCATTGGGAAAATTGAAGTGTTCTTTGGCTGTCGCAATAAGGACAAAGATTACCACTTTGCAACCGACTTTGAGGCATGGAAAGCTGAGCAAAGCATTGAAGTTCATGTAGCCTTCTCACGCGATCAAGAGAACAAGGTTTATGTACAACATCTGATCAAGGAACGTGGCTCCCACTTGGCTAAGTTGATCAGGGAGCAAAATGCTTATATCTATGTGGCAGGCAGCTCCAACAACATGCCGAAAGCGGTTAGAGAAGCTTTTATCGAAGCACTCGACAATGATGCCAACTATGTGGATCAACTGATGAAACAGCGACGCTATCAAGAGGAAACATGGGCGTAGTTAGCAATATAATTTAAGTATTTAGTTTCTATTTTGTTGGGACGGATATTACAAAATACATCACTTAAGTAAATACTTTGCTACTTGTACTTAAAAGTCTTCCAGCAGCTTGTCAGATGAAGTGCGACAGAAGGGACAATAACCCTTCTGCAGCACCTGCAACTCAAAGTCCTCAGCATAAAAGAGCTACAAAAAAGTACAATTAAATCGTTGTTTAGTTTTAAGAGATTTACAGACTCACCAGCAGACATTCGGAGCAGTAGGTGACCTGCAGATCGGGCAATATGTTACGATAGTAAATGTTGCGTATATGTTTATTCTGTCGCTTGAGTATTAACACATGGTTCGGATCAATGGCACGCAACGCATCGCGATCCAAACTTAAGGGCAATGCACTGGCCACATCCTCGTTGAAGGGATCTGCATCCTCGGGATTCTTGGCAGGCGCCAAAAGCAAACGCTCTGCTTCTGCGTCTGTTATGTCCACTTCGGGGTAAAATTGTACTAAAGGCAATATTTCTGCAAGTGGAAAAATAGTAGTTTAAATTTAAAGTTGTTGCATTGTTTAAACGTTTGCTTACCAAAAGAAACAAATGAGAATATGTAGTCCTGTCGACAGGTGGGACAATTGTTGTTATTCAAATGTTGGCTATAGTTGGAACATTTGTAGCAAAGCGGCAGCAGCTCCTCGGGATCATTGAAGCCGCTTTTGCAGGCCTTGCTATTCAGGTAATTAAGCTGTGAATAAAAAATTGATTATAAGTGGAGTTATATTTGGATATATGGCTTCTTCTTTAGCGCAATTGGTGAATTAAATATTTCTTTTAACCCTTAACATTATTATTATTATCTCCAATGATTTTAAATTGAAGACTAAGTTTCTTTAAAAAACATATTCAGGTGCATCAATATAGTATCTTTTAAATTCATATTGTGGCCTATCTTTGACTTGCGAAGGATTTCAGTTTATAGTATAAACTTTATACTTTAATAAGTAGAGGGTTTAATATACGTCAAACTCACATCGATTTGCTCTTGAACTCCCGCTGGGGGCTTCAGCGACTGCAGTCGCTTATTGACCAACAGACACAGTTTATTGGCCTGCAGCAACTTGGCCTGTTTGGCAAGCGTAAAGAGCACTGAACTGTAAGTGAAATAAGCATCAATTAAATCTATGTTCTTTCTAGATTAATTACCAATTATTACTTACAACATGCTGACACCCTTCGGGGCGCCTTTGTTCTCCACTTCGTTGAAAATGAATCGGCTTACATTAAATAGACTGACGGGTGAATGCGTGGTAAATGGTTCCTTCATATAGTTATAGATGACGCTATAGGCATAATAGACCTTGGCAATACGCAAATGGTTTTTGTACTCGTTCAGGTGATGATCAATGACATTTTGTTCACTATTATATGATAAGAATAAGATTTAATTACTCTAATTTATAATAATATAATAAAACCTACGGCTTCTCATGATAGATGTCCAAATATTGCTTCGCAAGCAGCCAGTAAAAGTAGCTGGCATCCAGATAACGTTCTTCAACAATTGCCGTATTGCTTAGCTGCTTTAACAGACGATTGGCATCCTTAGTGCGTCCAGCTTTTAAATAAGCTGTGTAGATATCGATTAAGATTAATGAATGCTAATTTTTTCGCAAAATTCTTAGCTTTACGTACCCTGATGCGCATCAATGAACTGATCTGTTTCGGCCAGCCACTGCGCATGCTGGAAATGCACCGTGGGGAGCAACTCCGGCAGTGCCTCGGCTAGACGAAACGCCTCTGGCCAATCCTGCACCTCGACATGCAGCTGCACCACTTGCGCCTCGTCGCCCAGTTTCTTAAACATCTCAGCAGCCAGCGGCAAAGCCTTCAGTGTCTTCAGATTCTGCGCTACCGATTGCAAAGCATCGCGTTCACTCAGACTCAAACGACGACCAATGTCATAAAGACTGCAAATTGCATAAAATTTAGTATCACTTGAGTTCAAAGTAAGTAGATTAGCTTGACTTACACATCCGCCCAGCCCTGCTCGGCCACAATGTCAATGGCTTTCTGATGCTCGCCGGCAGAGAGCAGCAACTCGGCTGCCGCTCTCGGCTCTTTTACCGAATACGCCCACTCAGCACGCTTCCGCACCAGTTCACGTTTCTCCGGTTCGCTGCCATCCTTGAGATACTCCTGAGCCAAATCAAACATGCGCAGATCCGTGTACATTTCCAGCGCACGTGTTGATTGTCCGCATTTGAGAAATAGACGCGCTGCCTCCTTGAACTTGCCAGCAAAGGCGCTGCTCTCGCCCAGCAACACTTCCTTGGGCACACTGGCACGTTGCTGCTGCTCCCGCAGCTCACTGATGACCTGCAGCCAGGGCAGATTGCGCACCTTGACGTACGCATCGCGTGCAATGTTGATGTGCAGAGCCTCCAAGGCGGACTGCGCCAATCCCTCCCAGTCACTGCTGGTGACTCCCAGACAGGCGACCTGGTATGCCTCACTGCAAGAATTTACAAGGATTAATTTGAATCATGTGGTACTATAGATATTCTACTACTCACTCAAACAGTCCTGACTCGATAAACTGCCACATGGTGGCGCCCAGCGCCAGTGGCGTGTTGTGCATGATGTTGCCCCGTAAACAGAAGGCAGTGGCGCCACACAGTCCAACCACAACGCCGTGCATGTTCTGTGGCGCCCTCGGCGGCAGATTGCCAACACGCACGCTCAAGCCGCCGCTGCTGTGCGTATAGCAAAGCATCGTATCGAGATGTGTGTTCCACGTGACACTATTGACGCCCGCATCCTGATAGAGTATGGTGTCGTTGACCAAATCCCGGACCACCAAACGACCAGCATCGTCCACAACAGCAATCTTACTGCGATTGGCATTGATGTCCAGACAACGCACCGCCGACACCGCTGTGGTGACAAGCAACGGCAGCGAATTGTTGAGAAAGATGCGAAACACTTGACCATTCTTAAGGCCCACCATGAGTCCCTCTCGTCCCGGCGGACCGCCTGTAACCTTAATGTAGCGTATGAACGAGTCCATGATCCACTCCCGTTGCAGCGCGCCATCGAAGTCCAGGCACTGCAGTCGCTTCTCTTGGCACAGCACAATATTCTTGCCGCACACCACAAGCAGACTGCAATCGAACTTTTGTTGTATCTTCTCGCGCACTTTGTAGTGCATGGGCTCGTTCTCCGTTGAGCTGAGCTCGTAGAGCACCACACGTTCTGGTAGCTGGACGGCCAGACGATTCCTATAGATAGCAATCTTTTGCACCAGATCGCGACACTTGATGCGCACCTTTTGCCCGGATATCAAGTGCTGTATGATCACATCGCACATGTTCTCTCGAAACGCGTATCGTTCACGATATAAAGCATGCACAGTGCTGGACGCAATGTTAAAGCTGGCCAGCGTGCCATCCTCGCATCCTATGGTATAGGATTGTCCATTGGGATGTATAGCCACCGTCCAGATCCACGAATCGAAACCATCACCCAGCGTGCCCAAGCGTACTCCATCTCGTGTGAAGAAGTGCAAATTTCCAGTGCAGCCGCCGACCACACAAAATTCACCATTTGGAAAGTATTGCATGCAGAGAGGATCAAAGGAGAGTGCGCGTTCCTTGCCAATCATTTGGCCGCTGAGCGTGTGAAACGAAAGCGTTTGACCCCAATCCGCAATGGCAATTGTGTCCACGCTGCCGGCTCCATTGGCGGGACAACACTGCACGCTAAACACGGAGCTTGACGAGCCGCCTGGTCGATCAATACGTCCCTTCTCCTCGCCCAGTTTGTTGCGTATGGATATGGAGCCGTTGGCCAGGCCAAGTATCAAGTATTGTCCATCATTGGTCCAAGCGCAGCCATTGACACGCGACCCAATCTTGTACTTTTGCACCGCCTTTTGATCTGCGGACCAGAAGGCGAAATCCGATATGGAACATGAGGCCAAATGATGTGAGATGGGATTAAAGCACATGCATTGTATGGAGTCGCTGTGACTGCGTGGGATAAGAACATTAGTAAGTAAAAGGAAAAGTCTAAAATTGAGTTAAGCAGCACTTACGAGTACTTGAGCAGCCCCTCCAGCTGTGGTGACCACACAATGACAATCTTATCCGCTGCCCCACTGGCAAAGCGTTTGCCATCCCGGGAATAAACTACTGCATTGACAATATCTTTGTGTGCCTTCAAGGTGTTTAGCAATGAGCCATCGTTGGGATTGTAGATGAGCAGGCGATCACCTGCTGCCACCACCAATTGGCTGCCATCGGGTGCATAGCAGACAGAGTGGACGCTGAATAAGATGTAAACAATCAACAAATGCAGGCAACAAGTGGTTGTTTATTGTTCTTGGAAATTTACCTTGTCTTCTCGTCTTTAGCATTCGGAAATTCGATGCGTTCCAACCATTTGAGCACGCCACGCATTGTTTTTTTCTTAATTTATTTATTGCAGTTGCATAGTCGGCACTTTTTCCATATTATTTATGTTTTGTTTGGGACCAAAACAAAAGCTGCCATGGCAACCAAAGCGGTTACTTAAATATCGATACTAAACTATCGATAGCGATAAGGTGGGGAAGCAACAGTGCAATCGATGGACAGAAACAGCTGTTCGACGACGCCTCCCCCATTATTGTGTTGTTGCTTGTGTGTAGTGAATGATGCAAAATCAAAACAAAGATGAATAATTTGGATAGTTCAGTGCAAGCACACACCAAATTGGAAAAGGAAACTACCAATTTGGTGCTGCTCAAAGACCGCGTTGACAAGTATCATGATCTCTCCACGCAAATGTCTAGCATTCTCACTGTCTTCGAGAAGCGTTTGGGCAACTTGGAGCAAACGATTTTGCCTGTCTACCAAGAGACGGAGCAACTGCAAAAACGTCAGCAAAGTGAGTTGAGCTAATAATTAAATTTCTCTCTCACTCTACATTAACGTCTTTTAGATTTGGAAGCCACACTAAATTGCCTTGAGAGCGTACTTTCGCACTACGATGTTTCGCAGGAAGTGTGTCAACTGATTCATCAGGGTCCCGTTGAGGGTAGCATTGGCACCTTTCTCGACGCATTGGCCAAGCTACGCGCTGCCATGGATTACTTTCTTCACCACAATTCGCAAAGTGTGGAACTAGAGAATGTCACCAGTTTGTTCAACACAGGCTGCGAGGGCCTCAATCAACACTATAGCATGCTGCTTAAAAAGCACAGCGCACCATTAAAACCTGTGGAACTGCTGGATCTCATCTATATCGAAGATGATTCATCGAGCGATGAGTATACGTCATTTCGCCAGCTATCGCAAACAACCCGTGAGGAGCTGTGCACAATATCGCTGTGGCTCGAGCAGAATTTGCGAGAGTATACGTACATCTATGCAACGGAGCGAGGAGAAGTGGTGTTGCGTTCACTGCAGTTACTAAAGGATCACCAAAAGAGCAGCAGTTGGGGCACTGAAGCTTTGGTAAGTGTAAAAGCATAGTTTATCGCGTTCCCACCCTGGTCTTGAGCTCAATAATATGGCGCTGACAACTCTTTAAGTGTTCAAGTGTCGCGCGTTGCCAATTACCTAACGACTTCAAAGTGAAAGCTCGCATATACCGCGTTGCCAACTGTTTTTCGATCGCGAATGCAACACTGAGTACTTTTACAGTTACACTAGTAACGGTGCCATTCCAGTTTAAAAGCTTTCTTCAAACAGCGCCATAGCATTTTTTTGTCATTCGTCGTTTTGTATTTTAAACTGTCGTTCGATTTTTGTGAGAATTTTAATATAAAGAACTACGTATATAAAATGGCAGAAAGTTGCACACCGAAAAATCGTCCAAAATTGTGCCTAACGCAGAATTCGCTGAACGTTAACTCAATAAATGTGCGTTGCTTTTCGCCCATTATTGGCGATTTCCGTTCGCCGAATTTGTCGCCAATTACGAATATGCGAGCAACCAAGAGTCCAATTTCGCCCATGCATTTCAAGAAGCCATTGGAGAAGCCGCAGCAGCAACAACAGCACCAGCCGACGAGTCAACAACAAGCGTTGCCACCCAAAATCAAATTTTCTGTTCATGAGAAAAAGAAGAAGCAACCTAAGGAAGAGGAGAACAACAATAACAACAGTTTGGATTGCTTCATGGATGACACAATCAACAGCAGCATTGAAACATCGTTTTGCAAGGAATCTCGGCGTCGCTCACTTCAAGTCGCCAATCACAATTATGTGGTAAATCATGCCAACAATATGAAAGAAGTGCTGCTCCTCGTCGGTCTAGAGCAGTATTTGGATAAGTTCGAGAAATCGCGCATCGATATGATCGATCTGGTGTCCATGAAGCGTTCAGATCTCAAGAAGATAGGCTTGCGCAAGGATGAGGACTGCGATCGCATATTAGATGCTCTGAAGGAGCTTTAAATTTGTCAACTGCTAGCAAATAAAATCGCTGGTTGATTTTCTTGCTTTTATTAAGTAATTTATTGTTTAAATGTCATTTTGTATTAATAAATCGAATTTCTGTACAACCAATTTTTGATTATTATTTTTTTTCATAGTGAAGCTTTTTTGGTGACAATTGCTACATTAGTAAATCATGAAGTTAGCAGTGCATCTTTTAACAGTTTTTTAAATAGCATTTGATGTTTCTGTAAACTTTACAGTGCAAAGTGAACAGTCCCCATACGGCTGGAATGTTACAGATTCTGTTAATAGCAGCTTTTAAGTTCTAAACATGTTAATGACACAAAATAGCTAATTTGAATGTTTTGAATGGGAAGCGGGTAAAAAGCTTAATTATTTTTTAATAAGTGAATTTCAATAAGAGTTAACTTTTCAATCAATTAAAACAAATTAGTATTTATGTTAAGCTGTCAATTAAATATTTAGGTTTTAACCAATTATAAATGCCACAGAATTTTGATCAATTTGGAGCTGTAACCAAATATTTGCATTAAATTGATTTTATGCAAATTTTGTTAAACAATTAAATATTTTAGAGAACTTTTGTGAAATTTATTCTTATTTTTTTATTATTAATATTAATTCGCCAACTTTTGCAGAGACCACGTCACAGTGGACGGCAGAACCAAGAGCCCAAGAGGAACACCTCGGCGCGACTGCAGCAAATGTAAGTTGGCAATAAAATTGTACTGATGAACTTTGCCAATCTTCCCTCTTTTCCAATAGCTTCGAGAAAAAGGCCAACAAGCTGTATTTGCGTGCAACACAGACTCTCGAGCAGTCTACGGGCATTTCCATAAAAAAGGCCTCTTCGCACACTGATCATTTGACATCCGAGGATCTGCTCGATGGTGATCAGGAACTGGACAAGTATTTGGTCATGCTGCTCGGTCTGCAGCGACTGCTGAACTGGGAGCGTGCAATAATGCGAGACATTATACCACAGTCGAAGCACAACGAAGTCTTTGCACGCCTCGCCTACAATGCCATCGAGCTGGTGGTCAAGGATGCCGAGGCGATAACCCAACGCATACTGCGTTGCATCTCACGCAAGGAATGGACGTCGGCTTTGGGCATCTTCTCGGCGCTGAAGCGCGTTATCTTGCTGCAACCCGACATAGAGCGCACCTATGATGCGGCACAGCGCGAACAGTTGACCAAGGTGCTCAATAAACTACAGCATACGGGTTCCAAGGCATTGGAACATTTCCTGGACGTGGTCAAGGGCGAGTCGAGCACAAACATTGTGGGACAAAGCAATGTGCCCAAGGATGCAACAGTGCATGAGTTGACCTCGAATACGATTTGGTTTATCGAGCATTTGTACGAACACTTCGATGTAATTGGCGCCATACTCGCCCAGGATGTGCTCTACTCCACGCAGTTGGACACCATTCTGATGAAGAAGGCGCTGCCCGGCGAGGAACGCAACAAGGCGCTGCTTGCCATCTACATAAGTGAGACACTCTTAAAGTGTTGATAAAGCACACTTGTTAACAATTAATTACTATTTGCAGAGAAAGCGCTGGCAGAACTCAATCTGTCCATTATGAACAAGTGCGAGCAATATAATGATCAGGCAACGAAGCATCTCTTCCGGCTGAATAATATACACTATATACTCAAATCGCTGCAGCGCTCCAATCTGATTGATTTGGTCACGCTGGCAGAGCCAGAATGCGAGCATAGCTATCTGGAGATGATACGTGAGCTGAAGACAAGCTATCAGAAGACTTGGTCGAAGATGTTGTCGGGCATTTCTTCGTTGGATGAACTGCCCAAGCCAGTGGCTGGGAAAGTCAAAGACAAGGATCGCAGCGTGCTCAAGGAGCGTTTCTCGGTAAGCGAGACAAAAACACCACAGATAGTAGAATTCCTTTAATGGATATCTCTCTTTGACAGACCTTCAACAAGGACTTTGAGGAGGCTTGCAAGATACAACGCGGCATTTCCATACCCGATGTCATATTGCGCGAGGGCATTAAACGCGATAATGCGGAGCACATACTGCCAAAGTACAATCGCTTCCACGATACGTAAGCACGCTTCACTTCATTCGTGACTTACTTTTCAAATAATTTATTTATTTGCCAGGTATTATATGGTGCAGTTCAGCAAAAATCCCGACAAGTACGTCAAGTATCGTCCGCATGAGATAAACGCTATGCTAAGCAAGCTATTTGATGACTCCGCCTAGATTGCATTCCCCCTAGATTTTTGGAGTTTTGGGTATTCGGATTCGTTCGGCTTTTTAATTCCAACACAAATAAATATCGTTTTAAAAAATACACATACAATACGTATCGACTATAGTAGCCTAAAAATATTAAATGCCATGTAAAATGTAAAATGATGCGCCCCGATGGCGGATTGGCGGATCAGTAAAGGAAGTTGTTCGATGGCGCCTCGGGGCGTCCACAGGCGCCATAGTGATGCACACCTACTGTGCTATTGGTGCGACAATTCTCAATGTCCAGGAAACAATCGTTCAAATACGTCTTATTATCGTTGCCACACACCGGCTCAAATTCCCTCGGACAGATGCGAGCGCAGCCCTTAAACTGAAAAGCGGCCAGGCAACGCTTCAGTGGCACCACAAACACATGCTTGCCGCAATTCTCCTTGCGCATGTGGCACTCCGATTTGTAGAACTTATTGTCCGATCCACACACAAAGTTTGGTGGCTGAGCATCACAGTCCGATTCACAGTCCGCAGTCAAGGCGCAATTCTTCAGTGAAACTGGCACCACACGCAAATTGCAGGTGCGTCGCTTGAACTCGCACATCGAGGCAAAGGTGTTGCCATCGGAACCGCACACCGGCTGCTGCTCCAGATCTGCACGCGTGCATGCATCGCCGCAGTCCCTGGTCGGGCTGTTCAGATCCGTGCAGGGTCCAATGTGCGCCAAATTAACGCCGCGCCTGAAAAGCAAAAAAAGAGGAAAGCTACTGTGAGTGTGCTCGACATTGAAGTACTCTCTAGCCAATTTTAGATTTTTGGTCTACAGCTTTGTTTCGTAAATAATGTTAATTAATTATCCTTTTGCAATAAGGTACTATTTTATATCTAAATTTTAGAATTTTTGTCAAAGTGTTTTAAGAAATGCGAAATAACATTGGCAACTAACTTCCATTTCAACCTTCCATTCTCTATTAGTAATTATAATCTAAATATTAGAAGAGTGTTTTAAAAAAAGAATGCTTTAGCTTAGAAGTGATATTCTCAACATTCATCTATAATATTTTTGTAATTAGCGCCTATTTAGAATCTGAATTTCAGATTACTATTAAACGTTCTTCCCAAATATGAGGTTTCAGTACTTCATTTATGAGTTGTAATAACCAAGTATCAATTTTTGATATATCGCTTGAAATGCATATCTGAATACCACGAAATATTCTTTCCAAACTATGTAGCCTTAGCTTTTATAACTACTAAGAAAGAGCTAAAAAGTAAAGCTCACAATATTTATCTTTTCCTGATAAGAATTCCAACTCTATATTATCTTGGCTAGATGAGAGATGGGAGATGATTAGGAAAATAGACCAGTGTTTTATAGAGTTAGTTGTCTATAGGGAGAAGAATATCCCTTAAATACTCCTGAGAGTCGATGGCCTTAGTAGCTAGCACTCCCTTCTTTTAGTTATTATAATAATAAATACTCCTTAACTTACAGACAGGTTGCATGTGCAAGTTCGCACTCGTTGTTGTAGGTCTTGGCATCGGTGCCGCACAGTTTGTCGTTGCGCTTTGAGCTGAAGATGGAGCCAAAGAGATTGTTGAAGTCCTTGCAGGGCGGCAGCTGCTTGCAGCGCGTCAAACGATTCTTACACTTGTCCATGCTCATCTTCTGTATGGATTTGCGTTGTGGTCTAAAACGGGAGATTACTCATAAAGGCTCATCATAATAATATAATTCTGCCAATACTCACCCGCAGTTGAGCATCTTGAGCTCACAGAGCGATGAGTAAATGTTGCCATCACTGCCGCAGACATATTGGGATGTGGCATCCCCATCCGACTTCGGACATTCTGTGGGACAAGTCTCGGCAGCTGACTGGCTGCCATGACGCTCCTGTGGCATGCAGAAGGACAACGGCACCTCGAACACATGCTTGCCACAGTTGGTGGAACGCATCTTGCAGGGACTCGCATAGAGGCGTCCATCGGAACCGCAAGTGGGACGCGCCACGCGCCAACAGGATTCACGGCACATGCGCGTTGACTGGCAATGCTTGCGACTGGTCTTCACCACACCCTGACCACAGGTGTGCAGCTTCATCTCGCAGGTGGAGTTATAGACGTTGCCATCGGAGGCACAAATGGGTCCATCTTTGGGTGCGCTGTTGCAGTCCACGGGGCAGGATTCACGCTGGGCGCTGGTGTTGCTGCAAGGACCTACATGGGACAACTTGACAGCAGCCAACCCAACGCGACAAGATTGCACGCGCAGCATACAACGATTCAAATAGGTGCGTCCATCGGTGCCACACACCGGATCCTTCTCAGTGGTACAGCGATGCTTGCAGTCCGATCCCTTGGAGCGTTCGCAACCATCGCGCACATCCTTCACCATGGAGACACCGTTGCGGGCACACGTCTTCTTGCGCAGCTCACACAGATTGGCATAGATGAGGCCATCGCTGCCGCACACGGGCTCAGCGCCCACCGTCAAGCTGGGCGGACAGGAACGTGGACAGCTGTTGGTGCCCGTGGCGCTGGCTCGATGCTGGCGTCCCATGCTCAGCTGCTGCTGCTGATCCGCTTCCTCCTGGAGCAGATTCTCTAGAGCGGCAGCCGCAGCTCCTGGCGCCTGCATCAGCGTGGAGGATAACTCGGGCTGCGCATCCTGGCGATAGTTGATCAACAGCGAATCCGGCGCAGCATCCGCGTTGCGGTAGCGTATCACAGGCGCCTGAGCGGGCAGCTTGATGATCTTAATGGGCGAGTCTGTCACGGCGCCTGAGCGAGAGGAAGGGCGAATGAGAGAGAAAGAGAGAGAGTGGTTAAGGTGGAGTGTGAAAATGTTGAGGGCATGCGGAAGAGTCGCCGCTGGGCATATCAAATGTGGATTAGCTGCGAGTGCACAAAGTATTTTGCGCAGTTGCCTAGCTTCGTATGCTCGAGGTCTTCTTAACCCTAGAGATGGATTTGTGTCGTGTCACGCACGTACCGAAGACACACGAAAGAGAAGTCTTTATACACAAGAATAATTTATAAATGAGGGAAAGCTTTTATAATATCCTTACAATTAAAAAGCTAAAACAAAGTCCCGAAAAAGTAAAAAAGAAGTATAATGAAAAAATTTGAATGACATCTTCATTAATAAAACGAAATATAATGAATAATATTCGAATTATATCTTCTTTATCTTTATAAAAACTCAATGCAAAAAAACATAAAGCATAAAACTCGATCATAAAAATAAAATAGAAAAGAGTTTAAGAGATTTTGCTACTCTCGAAGAAGTAATACTTTAATGAATACTTTAGTATCATAATTAAGTCATCAAAATTTGCTAAAAGATATGCAAATTAAACTGGTTTCAAAAAATGTAGTCACTAAATGCGTTTTTAAGTACTCTAATTTTTGTAAGTTTTGTAAAATACAACCTTTATTAATTTTATGTGCAATTTCTCTATAACTTTCTTAAAAGATAAAATACGAATACTTATTAGTTAATGATTCGCTAAATTCCGAATGGAAATTAATTTTCTAAAAAAAAACATTTTATTATTTAAATTCTTTAGAAAATGTCTTTAAAAAACGAAAATCGTTAAAAAGACCTACAGCATATCAAAAATATATTATGTACTTCCTAACTAGATAATTAGAAAGAAAATATTCTCAATTGTTATTTCTTAAATTCACCCGTGTATAAGCTTTCGTCTCTTTCTTAAATTGTTAAGATAATAAAATTCCCATTAAGAAATGCATGTTGCTATAAATTACCAATTAAAAGGAACAACTTTTTCACTTTTATAACAAACTTTCGTTTATTGGCGTGTCACGATCCCATCTCTGAGCAACCCCACCCCATCGAAATCGGCTGTGGAATCGGCAATCTGACTTAATGCTTATAGTCGGACATTAACTTGGGCATTTAAAGAACTGTTTATGTGCTATGTGAGTGCAGTCGAGTTAACGGTAAACGACCCACACAGTTTCGTATCTTAAATATGATGGGACTATCTGTGACCTCCATCTATAATTGCGCTTGTGCTAATCCCCCATCCAGAAATCATGAATCTAGAGGCTAAAACTGCAAGTGAAATTTTCACACTAATTGCCTCCGGCCCCGGGCCGAAAAGTCTGTTGTTGTCTCGTCGCAGTCGATGTAGAAGTCGACTTGGTTTTCGTTTGTGGTCGTGGTCGGATGTGTTGGGTTTTTGTTTGCAAAGAAAGCGACGCAACGCAACGCGACGAGAGGAAGCCACAACGACGATGGCGAGTAGAAGTAGAAAATCTATTAGCGCGCTTCAAAAGACTGCGATTGTTTGCCCGAGATAATTGAACCCACGTTCATTATTTCAATTTGTAGCAGCAACAGCTGCGAACAAAACACACACACACACACACACATCTCCACATATCACAATAAAACAAGAAAAAAGAAAAGATGCGAGTAAATAAAAAAAAACCAAAAACAAAAACAATAAACTAAAAAAATGCCAAGCGTCAAAGACTTAATCCCAGAGGCAGTCGTCGCATTCTCAGCCATTTTAATGGCCGCAACTAGAGAAAATTAAGCGGCGTTAGAAATTAATACAGACATCATCATCACTCTGCGGCGGCATTGCGCCGTCTCTCCTATGTTCCACATTCCATGGCATTCAGCAGAAGCAGCAGCAGCAGAAGTAACAGCATCACACACCATTCCAGTGGCAGCCATGAATAAAAGCTCTCTGCTCTTTGCTCTCTCATCTCGGCTCCTGCTATCGGATGCCATCAATTGCAACAACAACAACAACAATTGCAACTATGTATAGCAAAAAAAAAGAAAAAAGAACGCATAACGTATAATTTTCAAAAGTGGAAACAGCAACAACAACAACAACAAACGCACAACGCTGGGAAGGCTTAGGCCCGGACTGCGAGCTGACATGATATGTGGTGTTCGCTTGTTGCAACTGCTGCCCCCACATATCATTCTGCCAGCCGCACAGTGGTTCAAGGATGCCAGATAATGTGAAGACTTCGTACAATATGCAAATTAACTTTTTTTAACTTTAAATTTGAAGAAAGGAAAGCCGAATTTTATTTACAAAATCCATTAAACAAGACTGTTAATATTTAAACCAAATTAAATTTGAGTAAGCTTTAAGCTTGGTAAGGGACAACAGACAACCTTGAAAATTGAAATTTTAATAATATCTAAAATATTTAAATTTATTTTAACAAGAATATTGCCAACGCTAAAAAACCTATACCAAGAAATTCTCAAATTTAATACATTTCGAGAGAAGCCTTGAAAATATTATATTATATATTTAAAATAAATAAACAGATTAAATTGATCAATATTGATACTAGCAACGCTATAAGACCTTAACCAATAAAATATAAAATAAAATATGGAGCAGCTTAAGTTTGGTAAAGAAGAAAATACCCCGACATGATAATCGAAAATTAATCTAATATTAGACAAATTACATTAAACAGTACTAATTAACTAATGTGATTATAAAATTAAAATTCAAAGGATATATTTAGCAAGAGATAATTAAAAAAAAAAAAGTATTTCTTCAAAAAGAATTGATCAATTATATTCCCTTCAATTCAATACAAACTAATCTACAAATTCTAATATTATGTTGAGCATTTCGTGTCCCGTTAGGTGAGATATTTTATTAAGCAATCTATGTAACTTTAAATTAATTGAGCGTGAACTACAATTTAGTAGATGCCTTGCTAATGCTGCATAAACAAATAATTATGTTAGCTCATTTGCATTGCTTGTTACAATAAGTGGTCTAATAAATTAAACTAGTTTGGTAGTTAGTAGATCGTAAAACATAGCACTTATCTAACATTATACAAATGGCTACAGTAGCGATCATAATCAGAATTGCAACACATGTAAGCACTTAGTCATCAATCTGAATTGACGATCATGATGATGATGATGACGATGATATGTAACAATGTCATGATCTTTCCAGTGAGGAATTTTGATTTCAATTAAATAACGATGGCAAAGCAGAAGCAGAAACAAATCGCTTGAGAAACTGTAGTACCATAATTGCCTCTGTTTGATCACACGGGTCAAGTCTTTTATGATGACGACGGCGACCTAATAGGGCAATCAACCAAATCATTTGCTGTGCTGTGCTGTGCTCTCTTTAATGCACTTCTTTAATTTGAACTCGTTCCAACCGGCTGCGGTAACACTGTTCTACCTCTTGGTCTCTCTTCGGGTTCAAGTCTCTGCTGTTGTATTTATTCTGTCTCTCTGTCTGTCCGTCTGACTGTCGTGCATGAGAGCAAGTTTAATGAATTTATTTGAATGTTGGACAAATTGTGCACGACGAACAAATTTACGAGCATGTTTGGGCTTTACTTTTACATACATATATTATATTGTATAGGAGTGAGGAGGGCACATGCCATTCTTCATGTGGAGTGAGTGAGAAGAGCGAGGGGCTCGCTGATGTGTGTCAGCTTTACATTCACTTTATACTTGAACCTAAAGATAGCTATTAATTGTTGCTGCTGCTGGGCAGAAGACAATGCCAATTGTTGGCCTTTCTATCCGCACAGTGGCACAGCTGTAGGTCCCCCCACTTTCCTTCCCACTCTCTCACTATTATATATTGTTGTTAGTTAAGTTGTATGACTTACCATTCGTGAGGCTTGCCGTTAGCATTAATGCCAGCAGTGCGCCAAACAGCTGGTGCTGGAACTGCTGCTGTAGCCTAAAGCGGGACGACTGGAATGGCGTCTGGATCAAGTACATCATTTTCACTGTCGACTGCACTTTCCAGGCCTAGGCTAGACAACAACTATGTGTATGTATGTGTGTGTGTGCGTGACTACGACGCTTTCGCTCGTTAACAATTGAAATAGTAGCAGTTGCTGTTTGCCGTTTTGTGAGCTTCTCAAGTTCAACACTAGGCGGCGTGCAAAGATCACGGCACGACCACGACTTTGACTTTGACTTGCGTTTGGAAGAAAGTTTTCGTTTTGTTGGTGTTGTGTGTAGTACCACTTTCCGCCGTCTGTCTATGCACGGCTCTTTAAAAGAACTGGTGCAAGCTCCAAAAAACACGCAGAAGCTCAACGTTGACGTTCAAGCTGTGGCGCTGACGCTGACGTCGCTGCTCTCACTGATGCTGCTGCTACTACTTCGACTGCCGTTGGCGTCGCTGCCAACGTTTTGTACGCGGTTTGCTTGGTGGGCCCTTTTATGAGTTCATTCGTCGCCTATTAAACGTTAAGCGACGTTTCGGTTTACTTTTTTGAGTGTGTATTTTTGCACAACGGCAATTACATCAAAACTCCTGCGTGAATTTTTCAAACTACTCTCGAGTTGTAGTTGTTGTTGTTGCTGTTGTTGGTATCTGACCTCTCGCACAATGTAGCATAATTTCTTTTTTATCGCCTTGCCTTTTAGTACATTTCTTCTTTACTGTTGTTTGTGTTTTTCTTTTTTTTTTTTTTTGTAGTTTTATTATTATTTTTGCACGTTGCTTTAATTCGATTTCAATTACGACTGCTGGCTGACTGGCTGGCTTTTGAAGTTGCTTCTTTTTACCACCGTTCCCGTTTGTTCTCTGCGGTCTTTATATATTTTATTGTATGCACACAAAAGTTCTTTTCAATGCTTTTTAGTCGTAGTTCGTTACTCTTTTGCCGTAACCGTAACCGTTTGAATTTGATTTTGATGCGCGCTCGTTGAGTTTCGCATGCGAAGTGATCGTTATGTGTGTGAATATGTGGACTATCTGTGGACTGTGGACGCTTAGTGTGGACGCTGTTCGCTGCTCGACGACGTCGACTGCATTGTTGAAGCTGCTACTGTTACTGCTTCTGCTTCTGCTGCTGTTGCTGCTGCGTTTTCAATGAATGAACATGCACAAACACACACTCACACGCACGCGACGCGCTTTGATTTTTACACATTCATAAACAAAATTATAGGCTTTTATTGTTGATGGATGATGCTACTGCTGTGCTGTGCTGTGCTGCGTCTTTTGTTGCATCTCCAGCTCCAATTTCTATGCTTCTACTGCGGCTGCTGCTGTTGCGACTGCGCCGTACCGAACAACACGAGAGAAAGGTTTGAATGACACTCACACTCGAATTTGCAATGCCATTTATATGAGTGAAAGGCAGTCGCAGCGCAGCCGACTGCGCAGCTCGCGTTGCTCGGGCGCCGCACAGTGGTGACGCTTGACAGGCGCAAACAATTCTCATAGAAATTGCTTGGATGCATTTCAAGGTCGTTGCAGCCGTCATTTTAATAAATTCAATTAAATTATATAACTTGCTAATATTAGGGCAATGTTAGTGAAATATTATGTATGTATGTATATGTTTCCATTGCAGTCATAACTTTTGCCGAGCAGGAAGCTTTTCGTTGGCTTGTTCTGGTCACACTGTGCAACGACAATGTCTTCGGCTGTGCATCGATTCAGTTCGCTTCGTTTCGTTTCGGTTTTTGTTACTGCGCTTAGGCATTGATTAAATGGAGTTGTCCGTGGTATTTAAAATAACAACTTGGTCTTGCACGCTGTTGTTGTCGTTGGTGTTGTTATTGTTGTTGTTGGTGTTTTTGTTGTCTGCAACCTAATCGGTTTTGCGTACAAATTTAATTTACCAAAAGTGGTAGCAAAATGCAACCAAAAAGGCGAAGCGCATTTGAAATTATAACACACACATAGCATAGCCATAGCATAGGCATCTCTTACTAGGCACAGTTGCTGTTGTTGTTGTTGTTTGCAGTCGAGCAGAAAGAAAGTGCGCTGCGCTGCTTGCGGCTGCGGCGCTCACAGTTTGAAGTCGAACTCGATGCCGATATATTGCTCTTAAAGCCACAGACGCGGCTGCTTGCTGGTTGCTAGCTGGAAGCTGTGTTTATAGACTTGTCGACTTTTAAGCCATAAATTTTACGCCTGAGTGGCGTTGCGAATAAGGGTCACACACATACAGCACACACACACACACACACACATACTCGCACAACATAAATAGATGCTGAAGCTTGCACATGAGCTTTGGCTTTGGCTTTGGCATCGGCTTTGGCTCGCGTGCATAAAGAAAATTGAGTGGAGCGACATCTAGCGGCCGACGCCGCCGCCACCGCAGTCGCGCAGTCGCTTAACGGCCAAAAAGAGGTCAGTAAGTGAATGTGTGGTGTACAGTTAGTTTTTGGGCAGCCAGACATGTAAGCGGCAAAATGCATCTGACAGCCGTGACACAGCAGCTAGCAGCTGCGGCGGCCGCCCAGAACTAATGCTGAAACCCAAGCGTTTTTCCAAGCAGCAGCAAAAGAAAAAAAAACACACAAATATTAATTAAAAGAAAGCCGGCGTCAAATGGTTTTGGCAACCAACAAGACCAGAAAAAAAACCTTTGGCATCACTGCAATTTCTTTTTGGCCATAACCAAGATTTTGATGTCGTCGCCGTCGTCGTCGTCGTCGTCGTCGTCGTCGTTGTGGTTAGCGACTGCCAATAAAAATGGAAAGTGAAAATTGTAGCTGCAATGTCGATGCCGCTGCCAATGCATATTAAAAACGACAACAACAAAAGTGTACACACACAAAAAAAGTATTAAACGTGTAATAAAATGTATAGAAGCCGCAATAACAGCGACCACGCACCTGTTCTGCAAGTCGTGCGAGAGTTTTCTACACCTGCCTGACGCTCTAATCACAGCCTCCTGTTTGATTCATACGCCCAGGCGTCGTTGCACATAAAAGTATCACGAGTATTATATAAAAAGTGATGATAGAGGATGGAGACCAAGACATCGACTCTGCCTCTGCAGTAAAAGCGGAAATTATACTACACGGCAAACGGCAAAGAAAACAAAATCAAAAGTGCTTGTTATGGGAATGCACTTGTGAAAATGCTGTGAAATGCCAATTTCAATTTGATGAGCTACCCGACATGCCCAGTTATTTATTTGCTGCATTTCACAATTTCTATCGTTTTTCTTTTCCTATGACTACGCTAATTTTAACATAAATATGGACAACTTATTATCGCGCTTAAAAATTGTAACAGTTGCTTGGAAATGGAGAAACACTTATGACCAAAAAATCTACGTTTTGAAAACTACCACTTTTTAGCAAATAATTATTTTATATATTCATTTATTATTTATTGATTTAATTATTACCTTAAGATGGAATTCCAACTTATTGTTCTTTTTAAATACGAGCTTTTTAAAAGCGGTTTTCTTTGTCAGTGTGGCCAGAAGTAGCAATTCTAAAGTAACGGTTTTTTAATGGTGAAGAAAATATTATTAAGTGACTGCAGTTTGAACTTCTAGAAATACCGAAAAACTTCTTTTCGTATACTAAAAAGTATAACTTGTGCCATTGGCAGCTCAATTACCTTAAAATTAAACTTTTTTAAGAACCAGTTATATTTTACATAAAAAACTTTACCTTCCACAGCCATACAATGCAGTGCATACTATAATTATGGGCAGCACTGGCACTGCAAGTTGCCCAACACTGCCTACAAAAGGGCAGTACTGTGGTGTCGATATCACGATAGAAGAATTTATCGGTACTCACACACACAACTTTATTATTGTTTTTAGTATTAAAATACTGAAGAACATCAAAAGTGATTTAATGGTATATTTAAAGATTACCTATTACTTAAAATATGTTTCTTCTTGGCATACCAATCAAATGGGTCTTAAGAGAACATTCAATTTCCCCCAAGGATGTGACAAAAAGTGACTATTTTAATAGAAAAACAATGAAACAAAATGCCATGCACGTCAAGTGTAACCAAAGTAACAAATATAGTTGGTATATTTTCCCAGATAAAATAGTATATTTGCAGACGACAGAGTGCGGTCAGGCTGACACTCACATGTACGCACACACACACACGCACATGTACGCACACAGGCACACTCATTGAAAAAGTCGGAGAATTGTGTGGGAAAAAAATCGTGTATAACTAACAACGAAACGCGCAATTTGTGCAAATGCAGATGCCTAGTGCCAAAGGCAAAGTGTACGCTTAAGTGTATTACGGGTGTGTGCATTCATTTTGGGGCGGGGGGCGCTGCAAAATTCATGTTGTCGCTAAACTGTCGTCGTTGTAACGCTAAGGAACTGTGTGTGTGTGAGTGTTGTTGTGTGTGTGTGTGAAGAGTGAAACCTACAACTTTACTCCCCAAAAACCAACAACACAGCCACAACAGCAACAACAACAACAAGAGGTAGCAGCAGCAGCAGCAGCAGTGTTGAGAGAGAAAAGATGGCGACGAATCGCACCAGTCGCATACAATCACAACCAAAAATTTTCCCTTCGATCTTTTCGAAACTACACGGTGCCATCTCGGAGGCATGCGTCTCACAGCGTTTGTCCACGGACAAGAAGACGCTGGAGAAGACGTGGAAGTTAATGGACAAGGTGGTCAAATTGTGCCAACAGCCGAAAATGAATTTAAAGAATAGTCCACCATTCATACTCGATATACTGCCGGACACGTATCAACGATTGCGTTTGATATACTCGAAGAATGAGGATCAAATGCATTTGCTGCATGCCAACGAGCACTTTAATGTCTTCATCAATAATCTAATGCGTAAATGCAAACAGGCGATTAAATTGTTCAAGGAGGGCAAAGAGAAAATGTTTGATGAGAACTCACATTATCGTCGCAATTTAACCAAACTCAGTTTGGTCTTCTCACACATGCTCAGCGAACTGAAGGCGATCTTTCCCAATGGTGTCTTTGCTGGCGATCAATTTCGAATTACCAAAGCCGATGCTGCAGATTTCTGGAAGAGCAATTTTGGCAACAGGTAAAACAACAGTCGAATCTGGTCAAGAAATGTATATTGTATTTCCCATGTTTTGCAGCACATTGGTGCCTTGGAAGATCTTTCGACAGGAGTTGAATAAAGTGCACCCGATATCATCGGGCTTGGAGGCCATGGCATTGAAGACGACCATCGATTTGACGTGCAATGATTATATATCGAATTTTGAATTCGATGTCTTCACACGTCTATTTCAGCCTTGGGTTACACTGCTGCGCAATTGGCAAATTTTGGCCGTCACCCATCCCGGTTATGTGGCCTTTCTCACCTACGACGAGGTGAAGGCGCGTCTACAGCGCTACATCCATAAAGCAGGCAGTTATGTCTTTCGCTTATCCTGCACCCGGCTGGGACAGTGGGCCATTGGCTATGTGACGGCCGATGGCGAAATATTGCAGACAATACCACAGAATAAGTCGCTGTGTCAGGCGCTGCTCGACGGGCATCGGTAAGCAGAACATTCCGCAGGAAATCATTCATGATTTCTTATAGCTCCTTGTAGTATAGCATATATCTGGCTTAAAAATCTGGGATTTATGTTCTTTCCCATCCGAAATTCGAATAACAGCATAACTTAATCGTTTAGCATACATATCAAAAAAAAACACAGATTTGTTATTAGTATAGATGATAAACAGATCTGGTTACCTTATCTAAATAATAATTTATAAAGCAGATAAATCGATTAGCAACAATTACAGTTTGCTCGATTACCGTTCACATTAAAAAGTTAAACATATATTTATTTAGTAAGGACATTACAATATGCTGTAGCACTTTTTCACAGGATTTTTATATCCCTTAAAGATCACAGTCAAAATCTTCTTGCTTCAATAACCGATTTTGGCATTAGCCTTTCATTTATTTTTGTATTTAGCTTAGAAAATAGAAGAATCTTGTGCCAATACTCATTTATAACGCAAACCTATTGCACTCATAAAAGAAGTTAATCAATAGTCATAGATAAGACAAAAGATCTATTTGCTTCAATGGTTATTTCGTTTAGAACCCTATTTCTTGTTAGTCCACTTGGGGCTGTTAAGCAAGATATATTTGTTTATTGATCCAAATTTTTTATAAGATCAATGAATTTAAGTTGCTAACTAAATCAATTTACTTTCTCTTTAGCGAGGGCTTTTACTTATATCCCGATGGCCAGGCCTACAATCCGGATCTGTCGTCTGCCGTGCAAAGTCCCACAGAGGATCACATCACCGTCACCCAAGAGCAATATGAGCTGTACTGTGAAATGGGTAAGTATTCTAATCTCAGTTTAATGCTCATTTACTAAGCTTGTGTTCGACTTTCAGGCAGCACATTTCAGCTATGCAAAATCTGCGCCGAGAACGATAAGGACATACGCATTGAGCCTTGTGGTCATTTGTTGTGCACACCCTGCCTCACCGCCTGGCAGGTGGACTCCGAGGGACAGGTGAGAGATGACCCCAGTACACTATAGACAGTGCTTTGACTAATTTAATTTGTGATTTCCTCTTTAGGGTTGTCCGTTTTGTCGGGCCGAGATCAAGGGCACCGAGCAGATTGTTGTGGATGCCTTTGATCCCCGCAAGCAACACAATCGCAATGCAACGAATGGCAGACATCAGCAGCAGGACGATGACGATACAGAGGTATAGTTTTGTGCAGCGCTTTTTTAGTGAACAAAAAAACAAATATACAAACAAACAAAAAAAAAGCCTTTGACATTGAAGCCTGCCCTGCGCCCGCGCTGCCCGCCTCTGCTGCCTCTCTATCACAAACATACACTATCTTTCTTTCTCTCTCTATCTATCTATCTATCTGTTTATCTATGATATATGTATATATATAGATATTGTATTTATATATACGCAAAACAAACTTATTACGATTTCGGTTCATTTATATATATAATGTTTATGTTAAGTTTAATGTTTAGCAATTTTGATTTATTCATATTGAAATTATTAGCTAAAATTTAATGCAACTAACCAGCAGTGCACACACACACACGCAGAAGCAGAAAACAGACAATTAGCTATACACAAACATATATAGTAAAACATTTGTGGTGTTGAGCGTTAAGCGGAAGTTGCTCATCAGCCGCCAACGCAAAGCAACGCAATCGCAATCATCGTTTTTTATCAGCGCTCGCTTCTGGCTGTTTGCTGCCGTTGCTGGTTGCTGGTTGCTGTTGTTGTCGCTGTGCACTCTGCGTTGTTGTTGTTTTTCATTTAGTTGCGTTTTCGTTTCCATTTCACATTCGCTCGCTCGTTCGCCTCTGTTTTTATTATGAATCATTTTAATTGCGTTCTGCATTAATTCTTAAGCAACAACACTTTTAATGCTCTCTGTCTGTCGCTTCTTCTGTACTTTCTGTACTTTACACTTCTTTTTGTATATACAATAGGCATCCCTCCCCCATATATAGAATTTATTACTATTATTAGAATGTATTATGTATAATGTATTACGACTATGATTATGATTATGATTATTCTTACGATTATTATTGTGTATTTTGTATTTGTACTTTAGTGAGCTACAAAACAACATCATCAACAACAACAACAACATTAAACACTGTCTGTATTCGATCCCTGTTCTTCCTACACACACCTCCTGTAATAATTTTTTCAGCATTTTAGTTTATTGTTTTGATATTTCCAAAGATATGTTTAGTTCATTTTTTGTGTGAGAGTGATTTATCATTTATTATTTTTTTTATATGTATGTATGTTTGTTTTTAGTTCTCAATTCGGTTTTCATTAATTTGTTTGTGTAAGCAGCTGCCTTAAGACTGTAATTTATTAATAATAATAATAATAATAATAAACAAGAAAACGAAATGCATATTGTATGTAAAATTATCATGATGTCATTATTACGATTTATACAATTTATTATCATGTAGTTTAGCTGTTAATTGTCACAAGCCTAGGCCAGAATTTATTATACAAAAAAAAAAAAGAAATGAAACGAAATTATTTAAAGTATTAGCCAAGAAACATTAACATTGTGTGAGTGTGCGAATGTATGAGTGTGTGTGTATGTGTTTGCGTGTTTGTTTCATTTCATTTTACATACTATATATATATTTTTTATAAATTTACGATTCGGCTCAGTTTTGTTTCCTTAACAAATGCAGCAGCATACATCAACAATATTCAATAATTATTATTATTTATGATTTAAATGTAATACATCTAATGCAATTTTTATATACAAATATATATATATACTTACTACAATAATAATAATTATAATAACGAGTATATCAAATTTATAGCAATTAGTTTTTTTTATAATTTTCGATTTCCTTAATAAGTTTTAATCGTAACAAAACAAAAAAAAAAAAAACAAACAAAAACCGAACAAACAAAAAATATATAATATATACATGTATAAATATTTATAAATATTGGTTTTTTAATTGTGTTTGACAAAATGTTTTCAATACTTTTTTTATTTACTTTTTTATTTTGTGTTTTATTATTGTCTACAGTTTTTTTTTAATACTTTCTTAACTTGCGTTGTTGTTGCCTTCTATTTTATTTCCAATGTTTGTTGTGCATGTCCAACAAAAACGAAAAACCAAAAAGCAGTTTGATTTTGCAGTTGCCTCGTTGCTCTCTAGCGGCATGTGTCTCCTAACCCTCAAAAAACAAATATCCAATCAAATTAGTATCAAATTGTCTCTCGTGAACTGACTGAACAAAACCACTCCACACACAGGATATGGGCGACTTCAATATTGCCACCTCATCGCTGCATGCGCTGAGCACCTCGGCATCGGCGCAATCCTCGACGGAGAAGCACAGTCCGCACACTTCGCCCCGCCTGGGCAGACGCAGCACCACGCCCAGCCTGATGGCCGTACAAAACGATCTCTATGCCGGCGGAGCGCCAGCATTAAGTTTGCCCAGCACCAGCAACAATTGCAACGGCGTAGCCAACAACTCCACGCAACAGCAGCAGCAACCACAACCATCGGCGCCGCCAGCAGCAGCTGTGATCAGCAATGGCATCAACTCGAGCAACAGCAGCATTACCACACAACAAAAGTCGACGAATCGCATGAGTGCACCGCTGATGGGATCGAGTGTGATCAACTCGACGTATGGCCAGAAGTTGCCCAGCAAAACGGACAATGGCAACAGCAGCGATGCCGCCTCCATTAGCTCCTATGCCATACTCCAGAATCTTCAAGATGCCGTCGGCTCTGGCTCGAGTTCCGGCTCAAGTTGCAGCTCCAGCTCAAGCTCAACAGCTGTCACAGTTGTGGCAGCATCAACAGCTGCCGCTGCTGCTGCTGCTGTGGCGCCTCCATTGCCGCCACGTAAGTCACCCGGCGTGGAGACGCCCGTGAAGCCAAATGGCAGCACACCGTCGAGCAGCAAGAGCATCGACAACATCCAGTGTAGTCTGGACAATGTGCCGCCGCAGACAACGGCGCCGCCGATACCGCCGCATGTGAGCAACAGCGTCGATACGCTGGCCGAGGATTTGATGCGGCAGCAACGCATCTCGAGCAGCACCACATCGCCGGTGTTGTCGCTGCTCGACGAGATGGTCGTTGAGGTGGGACCTGCAGAGACCATCAGCGGTGTGATTGACACGCGTCCGTTGGAGGCACGCGGCACTTTACCCAAGCCCAGCAATAGCAACAGCAGCAGCAACCACAACCACAACAGCAGCAGCAGCAGCAGCAATAGTAACAACAGCAACAACAATGGTGGAGCACAAGATGTGGCCAGTTCGCATTACACACAGCTGTGTACAACAACAACAAGTGCTGCAGCTTTGGCAGCTGCTGCTGCCTTGGCCAACGGCAAGAAGGCAACACTGAAACAACCCGCAGTTGCAACTCCTGTGCAACAGCAGCAGCAACATCACAATAATCATCATCAGCCGTTGCTCTATGCGAATGTGACGATCAATCAAAAAGACTGCGGCTCCGTGCCCTATGAGAATATCAATTTGGAGTACATTGCGCGCTTGATGAACGCCGGCTACTCCAAGGAGAATGCGATCACAGCGCTGGGAATATCGCGGAACAACATCGAAATGGCTGGCGATATACTCCGTGAGTTTGTCTCCAAGAACAGCGCCTAAAAGTGCCCAGCACAGTGTGATTTTGATAAGAAGAATGAATTGAATGAATGAAGATGATGATGATCGATCCCAAAACAAAACAAAAAGCAAAGCAAAAAGGCAAATGATAAATCATAAGAATAATTTGATATTCTCACACACTCTCGCTCTCTGTCTGTCTCCCTGTCTACCCTATTCTCTACTCTCTATCCTATATATATATATATTTCTCAATCGTCGCTTCAGGAGCACCAAACACTTCATCTAGAGTTACGCTAACACCCCAAAAAAACAAAAAAATAAGAATAAAAAATATATATATAAACACACACACACAACCACATCTTTGGCGTAGCCAGCACAAGCAATTAGGCGTAAATAAATCTTTCGCTCTCTTAAACATAATACAACAAAAAATACATTTAAAATTATAAATACAAAAAACCAAAAAATCAAAGTGCAACTCGTCAAGTTCTCACACTCTTAAAAGAAAAGCAACAAAAAAAATTAAGCACAACCCATTTAATATCAAATATAGCTATATATACACTTATATTAAGACGTATCTACTTCTTCCTATTAAGAAAATTAAATTTAAAAAACAATTACAAATTAATAAAACAAAAAAAAACTTCAAATATACGCAGTTTCGATTCAAGATCGAAACTACAATTTGCCCACCCCACTCCACTAAATAAAAGAGGAAAAAATTCGAATTATGCTCCTTTCTTAATAGAAAAAATAAAAAAGAAACACAAAAAAGACAAACCCAAATCGCATACAATACATTCAACAACAGTCAAGCGTCGATATCATGAACAAAAAAAAAAAAAACACACAAAAGAAATACAATTTTAATTGGTGCATCGGCAAATCATTAATTAATACTTGAATTCATTAAACACATCCAAACAAAATGCCTTTGATGCTGTTCCAGCATCAGATCTGCCTGAGTTTCCGAATCCGTAATATCCAAAAATAAATATAAAAAAACCCTAAAATAATAATAACAAGAACAATGAACACCAAAATCCGATGCACTATCAAAGTTTACCTCGATTTTTTATACAAAACTCAACGTTTTTTGTAATATTTGTAATTTGTAAGTTTATGCAACTCAAATACCGTACCGAGTATTCGTTTAAATAAAACAAAAGAAGATAAACAAAAACATAAGAAATATTGAAGAAAAGTCAAGAAGATTTGAAAATAATATTTGATGACGAAAAGTTTGTATTACAATGAAATCCCTTTTTACAGAATTTATATAATGCAAATAATCGGTTTTTAAATTCTCGTCGAAAACGTTCTTAACCCTACACGCAATTTTTTGACATATAGTACGAGTATATCTACTAAAAACTAAGCTATATTACGATATATTATTATATACATAGGCGATATAATCATGCGTAACGAAAGCAAAAGCATTAAACAAAACCACAAACAAACAAAAACAAAATGGAGAAAAAAACCAAAACCCCAAATGATATATCAATGCAATATTCACTATAAACAAATCAATGCAAGCGTAAACTTATAAGTAAAATTATGATTACATTACATAACCTCAAAACAAAAAGAAAATTAAACGTATTAAGAAAAACACCACAAACTATTTATGAAATATATATACATATTTGAATTTTAAGCAACACATCAGCGCGATAAATGAACAAAACAAATAAAATACAAAAGCAAATAGAATAGAGCATAACAGATAAAAGGAATCAAAGTCAATAAAAACGAATGCCGATAAGCGAGCGTAAAGTGAGGAAAGAAGCAAGAGGATGGTTTTGAAGATGAAGAGAAAAATGCGATACCATACCATAGTCATGTCATGTAACCCGGAAATCTTAAGCAGATATAAATTATTCTTATAAATAAAAATAAAAAAACACAAAAACAAACCAAAAAACAATTGAACGTTTTAAACTCAATTAATTTTTTTGCAAATTTCAGTGGCTAATCATTTTGAAAGGTAAAATTATATATATTTTATATATAATTGTTAAGTTCCATTAGAAATAGTAATTTCATTCATTTATTCGCCTCTGTTATCAACTCTGGGATTCCCCTTTGATATTTACAGTGCGTTTGAAAACTAAATATGTTAAGCACAATAACAGAGCTGTTATGGCGTCAAGCTGCATTGAGTTAACGTGCTGTTAAGTTGGTGTAACAAAGTCGCTGTTAAGTAACAGCAGCTAATGCACTGTTAACAGGTGGAGTAACATTAGAATGTTGTTTTACTAACCTGTTTAGATTCATTGCAGATGTGGAATCGCAATATGAAGCCATGTCCACCCAGTTTGTTAATGCTTTCCTTCAAAAACCTATAATCATAACAAACCATAAACTGCTGAATTAGAAGAGATTTCAAGCCTTGCCAGTGAAAGACAATTGTTGTTTGCTTTATTGAAATATGTATTTATTTTTTATTATTTGACTTATATAGTTTGCGTTTGTTTTTTTTTTTTTTGTTTTTCTTTCGTATTCAAGCACATATGTATTTTTGTTTTATGTTTTTTTTGTTGCATTTTTTTTGTTGTGTGTATGTTTTACGATTTTTTTATGTTTTATATTTTATAAATAAGGATTAGTTGCTGTTCTGTTGTGTCTGTGCTGTTCATTTCATTGCATTGCATAAATATCTAAACGCCTGCAGTTATATCCTTGGGCATATCAGACGATTATGTATGTATGTATACCTAGATATTCGTATAATAGCGTTATACATATTTAAGTTACTATTTTTCATGATTTGTTGTGTTGCTTAGTGTTCTCTTGTTGCTGTTGTATATATGTATGTATAACATGGCTATAGTAGGACGTACTGATCCCAAATTTGTTGTTAGCTTGTTAAATGTTTTTTGTTATTTTTTTGTTTGGTTTTTTTTATCTCTTGTTTTAGTAATTGAAATTCATAATTTTTTTTCACAATATTTGCTCTTTGTTTCCGACACGCTCTCTTTGTATTTTTTTTTAGATTTTTGTTTTTTGTTTTTACTCTATATATATACTTTAATATTTAAAAATACATTTTTAAAAATTAATTTTTGTAATCTTTCATTAAATGGTTTCAACAGATTTGGCGCAGCAAATTTCATTTGCTCTTCTCTTTACTCTCATACAAGACTTTTAGTTAATTTCTTTCTTTTCATTTTTTGTTGATTTTGTTTTTTTTTTTGTATTTAGTTTTTTTTTTGTGTGTTAGTTACAAAGTTCGATTTCTTGTTGTTGAAATAAATATGTTTTGTTGTATATGTATGATGTATGCAGATGTATGTATGTATTTTGTATAATTATAATATGTAATAAGTTAATGCAACCCTTTTGAATGCAGAAAAAATTCGTGAAACAACAACAAACACAGTTAATATTACTCGTCGAGTGTTTTGGTGTTGAAATGTTACAATTGAAATTAAGACTTTGTTTGCTATATATAAATACTTGTTGCTTTCATCGTCGTCACTTTGATCATCATCATCATCTTGTTGTATACAATAATTATTCAATAAATATACACATATATTTATGAATATATATGCCAGTTTAACAGTAAGACTTCAAAGAAGAAGCAGTGAAAGAACAGTTTTGCGAGAATTAAAATATATAGAAATAGATTAATAGAATATAGAGCATATATAAGTTGAGAAAAAACTATCTACGCATCTATGGCATATATTGTTGTTTGTTTGTCTCTTTGTTGTTGGTTTACATTTTGTTTAACGCACATATGCAAGGATTTCGTTGCCATTATACAATATTTATTTGCTTTTTTTTATTTATTTTCTTTTTTTTTTTTGTATTTCATTTTATATATGCTAAATTAAATTAAAGCAAAACTAGTTGAAAAATAGTATACGTATACACACAATTTGGTTTCATCTCTCAGACACTTGAATTTCAGTTTTAAGCAGCGCACAACTTCAAATTTAACAGAATCTATAAACTGTGTAGCATTATTACGAATAGGAAAAAGGAGGAGGGCCCTGGTTGTATTTTTTTTTTTGTAGATTTTGTTTGTTTTTTAATAATGATTATTTAATTTCGTTTACATTTTTATCAGACACGTAGAAATTGTTTTTGTTGTGTTTTTTGAGTTTGTTTAGTATGTATTTTCATCATTAATATATTTGCATGTATATATTTATGTATGTATGCATGTATTTATGTATGTATGTGGTATGCCATATGCATTGCTATCATTTATTATTATCGTTTCCAATAGTTTTTTGTTTTGTTTTCTAAGTTAATAAGTTACTTAATAAATTGTATCTTTCATTCATATTATATGGTTGTAGCGACAAATTCACATTGGTATGTTTGCAATTGTTGTTTTACGGTTTGTTTGGAGTTGTTGCTGTGCCTTCTTTGTATGGTATTGTTAAGCCTTGTTGTTGGTTGATGTTGTAGCGTACAAGAATATATATATAAATATTGGTATATAAATGTATATATTGTATGTATGCATGCATTGTCTTTAATTTGCATCTAATATCTGATTTGGAATTACTCCACCAGGGTGCCTGCAAATCGAAATTCCCATTAGATACATTTAATCTTGATCAATTCAGTTGCTGCAAACTCACCTGGAATGCGTGGATGGCGTGCGAGTACGGAGAAGCCTTTGCCCTGTGGCCCCTTGGGTGCGCGAATGAGAATCAAACGCGGTATACCATCCTCGCCATTGAGCTTAAGGCGCGAGATCAGACGATCGGGACGATCGTTTATTTTCAAAACATTACAAGCTGAAGATTTGCCATTACGCTGTGAACAATGTAAAAAACAATAAATCGTCAAGCTGCTGTACATTGAATAAGTAAATTTCTTCTGCTCACCTGATTGGTAACCACTGAAAACTCCACAGTATCGCCAGGATGCAGAGCCACAGTGTTGCCCAGCACCTCGGACATGTGAAAGAATAGCTTTTTGCCGTCTTCAACCTCAAAATTGAGGAATCCAAACTGACCCTTGATCGAGTCAACAGTTGCGCGTTTCTTCTGACGCACAGCATGCACCTCGGCTGCCCGGCCGCTCTCATCGATGCGGAAGCTAACCAGATCGCCCTTCTGCAACAAATCACGCTTATTCACCAAACTGGTGATGCCGAATTCATGCTGCGAAATGATCGTAGTTCTCGATTCGTCGAGTATCTCAATTAGTCCGGCGTATTCCTGTTGATCCGGATTGATGCAACGCAATGGACGTGCCACAACGCCATTGTGTACGGTTTCCAGCACCGCTGGTTGCGGAATCGAGTTCTTCGGCAATGTGCGCACATTCTCAGCTGGCAGGCAATTGCCCGAAACAGATGTGTTGCCATTGGGTGCCAATGTATACTCCACTTCCTGACCCAACTCGAGCCAATTGGGATTACCTTGGTAGTTGCTAAAGTGAAAGAAAACCTCCTCGTCGTGCGACAGTGTCTCAATGAAGCCAAAATTCTCCTTAATAACAGCGATAAATCCGCGATACAATTGCCCGCCAGTGGTCTCAACACCGGTATGATTATTATTCTCCACCTTAAAGTCCTCAATGTGAGGCGTGCATATTTGTTGAGTGGTTGCATTGCTACCGACACTGCTGTTGCTGCTGCTGCCGCCACCGGGACTGCCATGCATAATATAACCATTCTGCATGGCATTGGCAATCGAGTTGATGCCATTGGTTATCAACATTTGATCATTCTGATTTATATTAACGCCAGGCTGTTGCTGATTAGCGACCTGTTGGTTCAAAAGTTGTTGTTGCTGCTGCTGCTGTTGTTGCAGTGAAATTTGCTGCACATTGACGGCAATAAATTCCTTATTACGTTTAACCTGCCAAGCAAATTAGAGGAGGATTAGCTTAGTTTTATATTTATTTATAGCTAAGCAATACAAACTTACCATATAAATATCGAAGCGCACACGCTCGCCGATTCTTGGTGGTTTTTCGCAGTCTTTAAGAAAATACATAATAGTCTTTTTAACATCGCCATGCTCGTAGGTGATGACGCCACCCTCGACGCGATCCTGAGATTTAATTGGACTCTTGGGTGCCTCGCGTGTCACGCAGCCTGGAAGTAATTAAAAATACAATTAATACAGATTCAACACGAATTTAGAAAAGATTTAAACGCACCCTCAATGTTGCTGGCCATTAGAGTTTCGAATTGCACAGAATTGGGCGGTAGATGCTTAATGCGTATGGCCTGCAAACGCGAGTTATTATAGGCTAGGCCGGGCTCCTGAATGACAGTGAACTCCACCTCATCGTTGACATCAATCTCACGGCTCTGCAGTGAAGAAGAAAGAGTATTAACAACCATATAAGAAGTTAACAATTAATTTCATGTACTAACCGTATCGAGCACCTCGGTAAAGTGGAAAAATAAACGGGGTTGACGCTCCACACAGCGCAAGAATCCAAAGCCCTCTTTGAGCGAGGCAATTGTGCCCTGTTCCCTCTTCTCGCCGGACACCTTGAACGTCTCGTCCAGCAGCGCAATGGATGTGGCACGCTGCAATTGATCCCTGCGGTCGGTGGCCAACAGGAACTGCACCCAATCGCCGTGGCGCAAAGTGAAATCACCCTTTTGATCCTTATCGCCAAATGGCACCTCCACCTCAGAGTAATCGGGTGCCCGATAGCGTATACGTCCCGGCAACGGATCATTGTTCTGACGCACCGCATTGTTGCGATCCAACGATTTGAGCACTTGTCCCTTGTAAATGGTGCTATCGACATCCTCGAAAATAACCGAACCGGGCGGCAAACGAGTTATGTTGCAGGCAAATTCACGACCCTGCGGTGGCACAGAGGCAGACTGTTTTTTTTTTGTTTTGTTTTAGTTAGGTAATGATAAGTTGGATTTATATTTCATCTACTTACGCTCCGTGTCTGTATGGTGAACTCGACATCGTCGCCAGGACGCAGCTCAACATTACCCTCGGCCTCGGAGAAATGGAAAAAGATCTCCTTAACGACATCAGCGCGTTCAATGAAGCCAAACGATTCCTTCATTGAGCACACAACGCCACGATATTTGACCGGTTGAGCCGGATTCTCTAGCCGAATATGGCACGCGCCCAGGTTGCCTCTGTGGGATAGGGATAAGAAATTGCATAAAATTATAGTGCGGGTGCATTTGGTATAATAAAATAACAATTTGCTACAAATAACTTGAATGTTGGAATAACTACATATTCCAATTATACATTGTAGTTCCACAAAGTAATTAGGTTCAGTAACAGTTCAATGAACGACTAATGAACTACTTTCTTTAAATTTCAGGTATCGCTCTAGTTCGATTAGAGTTGGGCACAATCGACTCCAAATCTAGTTCGTTTGGTATATCGAATGGAACCAAAATACTGTGACACTTCTTTAATCTATTATTATTAGTAATACACACACTTGGCAAACTTGTAAAAAGTTTGTACACAAACTTATCAGTAAATTAAGATTAATTACATATTTATGTAGTATTTTACCTTTGGTTCGTTGCAATTTGAAAGCTGACCTTATCGCCAGCCCGCAAATTGACATTGCCCTCGACGTCGTCTTTGGTATAGGGTAGAAAGAAGCATTCGCCGCGATTCTCATAGCTAATGCGACCGGTTGTCTCGCTGGAGCTGAGCACATTGTTGGCGCTATCGGTGCGCAGCTCGGTGGTCACAGTGCCGGTGACACGCTCCTCGGAGAGCACCACCTCGGGCGCAATCTTCGATACTTGACTAGCAATCGGTTTGCCGGTGCGTCGGTCATAGGTCATCTCAAATTCAACGGGATCACCGATCTTCAGATGATCAATATTGCCAGTGAACTGCGAGAAATGAAAGAACAAACGTGCCTGACGCTCGCAGCACTGAATGAATCCATACGAATGCTAAAAAGTACGAAAAATAAATGGTATACATTTAATAAGCATCATTTCTGATTTTATGTGGAGATTCAAAACTTACCAACAGCTTCTCAATGATGCCAGTTTCGCGTGTGGCCTGATTCGGATCGTTGGCTGCCGATGCTGCTGCTGAGGAATTGCTCGATTGTGAGCCAAAAATGGACGATGAGCTGCCAGCGCCGTTGTTCAGCACGCTATTGGATTGAAAGACGCCAATTTGTGGCGGATTCTGAAGGATATCGTTGACCTCATTTGCATCAAACATTCCAATGCTGGGATGTTGTTGCTGCTGCTGCTGCTGATGTTGCTGCTGTTGTTGCTGCTGCTGCTGATGTTGCTGCTGTTGATGCTGCTGATGTTGTTGTTGCTGATGATGCTGCTGTTGTTGCTGCTGCTGCTGTTGATGATGTTGCTGCTGCATATGTTGCTGCTGCTGATGATGATGCATATTTTGCTGCTGCTGCTGCTGTTGTTGTTGTTGACCCATTGCCATTTGCACGGACGATGGTGTTTGCGGTCCATGCGACTGCGGCTGCAGACCCAACGTGGTCGAGTCTAGCGTAAAAGTGCTAATTGTCGGGAAAGTTGTCGGTATGCTCAAGCTGCGTATGGCAGACATATCGAAGTGCAAATTATCATAGATTTCTGCAATGGCAACAAGAGCGATTGTTACAAATTTTGAAAGGAAACTTTGACTCATCTGTGACATTAGAATATCGTATACGTAAGTTGTCTTCCCAAACATCTAAACTAAGTCACTTATAAAATGAAGACTATCAAATTTGCGACACTCCCTCGTTTATACTAGAAAAATCAAGTTTGTTGATAATGTGACAAGTTCTATCCACAGCTTAACAGAGAAATTTTAGTCTAAATTGCCTTGATTGACTATATTCTTACACTCATAATTATTATAGTATATGAAATCTTATTTTTGGAAGGGTTGTCAAGTGTGTTTTCTTTTAAGCATTTCATAATATTATTACACATTGCACTGGGATAATTTTAAATTAACATTCTTAAATGAAATCATCATATGGTCATATATTTCTGTATCGAATGTACTGAAATTTGTTTAAGTAAAATGTGATTAAAGTTGATTACAAGATATGTTTTTAATGTCTTATAAGCTGTAATATTATTCGACTAGAATAAGTTTTATTAAATATAAGTTTATATTTATCATTCCCCTTATTAAGGTAGTTGTTAAGCTTACCTTCGCCAGTGCGATATCCTTTGGATTGTGTATTCATGTTGTTAATTGGTTTTGCTTTGTTTTGGATGTTATAGAAAATGCTGATAGCGGACTAGCACAAGGAGACTGGTTTGTTGTTTGATTTGTAATTATGATGATCAAACGATGATTGTTGTTTGTTGTTGTTGTTGTTTTTGTTGTTATAGTTGATGATGACGACGCGACAACGATGATGATGATGACGACGACGGATGACGACGAGAATGGTGAACGATTTAAAGAGAGCGAGCGCGTTTTGGGGCGGATCAAAAACTGACCTACTACGAATCTATTAATTAATGTTCTTTTTATTATGAAATGTTCTTTTTGTTTTTATTAATATTTTATTTTCGATTTTTAGTGTAATTATTTTTATATCAAAGAGAAAAAAACTAAGCAATAAATACGTATTTGTTGTGTATATATATTTTGGCTAAACACTGGCACAAGAGGCACTGAAATTCCTTGTCTTCGAAGTTAATAAAAAAGAAAAACAATCATTTGTTGTTGTTGTTGTTTCTGTTCTTGTTTGTTGTTGTTGTTGTTGTTCTGGGTTGTCACCTCTCTTTTATAACTTTGTTTGTTTTTTGCTTTTGGGGATTTTGGGGCAACTGGCCCCAAGAAATGTATGTAAAAAAATGCCGACAATTATATAATGTAATGTTCAGTTTTTAATTGTTATAGTTGTTGGTGTTTTCTTGTTGTTTGTTGTAGTTGGTTGTTAGTTGAAGTTGCGGCTGCTTCGTGTTTTAAAAATATATATATATATATTCGTAATCTGATGAAAATGCATTAGCTGCTGCCGTTGATTGCTTGGTTGTTTTGTTGGTTGGTTTTGTAGTTACATGAAAAACTTTTGAAATTTCTTTAACTATTTATTGCGATTTGTTCATATGTTCGAGTTATGTTTTTGTTTTTATTTTTTTTTTTTACTTTTTTCTTTTAGTTTTACTAGAAAAATACACTGGGGCGCTTCACGGAATACTTTTATTTTTAATTTTTATTAAATTACTATTTGTTTATTTTTTTAGAGCTTTTGTTTGATATATTAGATGTTTGATTTTTTATTTTGGGGGGGAGAAGGGGCGAGTGATTAATATGTTTGTTGTTATATTGTTTGTTTTTGTTTTTCTCTAATATACATATACATTTATATAATATATATATATATATTTGTAGGCAATCGTTGTGGTTTTTAGGAAGTATTAGTGATTTATCTTTATATACTTTTTACTTTTTTGTTGTTTTGGTACAAACCAAGCTTTTTCACTCTCTCTTCTCTCTCAATGTCGCTCGCAGCTTGGCTGCCTGCCAGGGCTGCGGCTGCTCAACGATGCTCTTGACGAGGGCTGCACAGAAGTGATCCGTTATTTCGCTGTATGTTTGTTGTTGTTGTTGTAGATTGGTGTTTCTCTTGTTGTTGTTGCTATTACTTTTCGGTTACACGTTTTGTAATGTTATTATTGCTGTTTCGTTTACTATTCACTATGCACATATTATGAGTTTATATTGTTTAGTTTTATCGTTAATATATATAGATAGATACTCTTTAATTGTTGCTGGGTTTTTTTTATTTTTACTATGTTGAACTTTAAGCCTACGTTTTTTTGTGTTTATTTCGTTTTTTCCCGTTTGTTTTTAAATATATATTTTTTGAATGCGCGTTTTGTTTAAAGTCTTTTTTTAACCTAGGGTTTTTTTTTGTTTTTCCTTTTGTTGTTGTATTTTTCACTTAAGGGTTTTCATTTGTTTTTGTTTTTTGTTTTTTCTTTTTTTGCTTACCAAGTTAAGCTTATTTACTTAGAGTTTATATAATATAATATATAATATACTATAGTATATGTATCGAAGTCCTTTAAGATATCACGAATTTGTTTCAATGTTTTTATCTTTTAATTTGCATTTGCTCTTATGTATAAAGTTGTTGTTTAAGATGTTCGTACTTCTCCTCTTCTTATTACTTCGTCTGTCTCTCTTTTGTTTTTCTATTGTTAAAAATTACAGTTGTTTTGTTTTAGTGTTCATTTCTTGTTATTTATGCAGAGATTTTCTTTTTTTTGCGATTTTTGCGTATTTTTTATTTATTTATATTTATAAATTTACAGTAATTATCACAGAGTTGTTAAATCTTTCTTTGAATTTGTTTTTTTTTTTTTTTGTTTTGTTTTCTTTTTACTTTCTTTTTGTTTCAGTTGCTTTTAATCGTTATCTCATTTAGACTTTTAACATTTCTCACTAGGTACACTTATAAAAAAAATGAAAACTATTTAAATATAAACAATAGTTTATTATTAAAAATAAAAAACTGTTTGGTTTTCGGGCACAAAGGCCGCAGTTTTTCAGTTTTCGACGTTTCTCTTCTGGGTTTTTCAGTTTTTTAATTTCATTTATTTACAATTTTCTTGTTTTTATTGGCTAAGTTGCGATTGAATTTTTTGTTGTTCTTTTTTTTTTTTAATTTTTTGTTTGTATTTTATGTGTTACTCAGTTGTTTCTGTTGCTGGGGTCTTCTTCATTTTGTGTGTTTTTTGTTTTTATTTATTTTTGTAAAAGTTACTTAAAATTAATAGAATTCTTGTAGATTTTTGGTTTTAAATGTTTTTCTTTATTGTTACCGTTTTTTAGTTGCTCGTTTTTTTGTTTTTGTATTTTTTTTTTAATTTTTTTTTTTTGCTTTTTTTAGTACATTTTTTGCTTGTTGCTTTTTGTGGTTTTTGTTTTCTTTTGCGGCACAATTGTTGCTTTATCGTTTGCTTTACTTTTAAATTTGTTTCTGTTCTTCTTTTACAAGGCGGAACTTTCTAAAACACTCTCCAACTCTGTCTTTCCTTCACGCGATCGCTGCCTTTCTCTTTTGCACTTCTTCACACGGCCGCCGCTTGGCAGGCGAAATATATTTTTATTTTTTAGTTTTTTTTTTTTTTGTTTATCGTCTTAGGCTACAGTATTTTTTTGTTTGCTTAATTAAATAATTTAAATTGATGTTGCGTTTAAATTAAATGTTTTTGTTAATATGTTTAAATTAGTTGTTTGTTTGTTTTGTTGTTGTTGTTTTTCTTTTTACTCCCGGTTATTTTGTACTTTAAAACTTTAATTCAGTTGTTTGTTGGTGTTGCTTTTGCTGTTTGTGTTCCTCTTTTTATCTCTCTCTCTCTCTCTTCTCTTCTCTTCTATATCCTTTGTTCCTGTTCTTGTTGTAGTAGAGGCGGCGTTTTTGTTGTTGTCTTAATTTTAAATAATTTTTTTTATTTTTTCATTTTTTTTTAGCAAATTGAATTCACTTTGACTTAACAAAAAAATTCGTAATTAAATTAAAGCTTTCAGGAAAAAAATGAGGAATTTTGGGATTGTTTAACGTGTGTTTCTTGCTGTTGTTGTTGCTACTGTTGATGTTTTCTTCTATCCTTCAGTTATTCGAGCTTGACGTTCAACGTCAACGCCTCAGCGTCGCGTTTTTATATTATTTTTTCGCTGTTGTTTTTTAACAGTTACTAGGTTCTTTTTGATGTGGTTTTTGTTTTGTTTTTAGTGCGTGCGTGTGGTTTTGAATTTTGTAATTGTGTTTGTTAAGACTTCAAACTCCGTTTTTAATTCAGTTGATTTCTCTTTCTCTTCTTCTTTCGTTTTGTTGTTGCTTTGAGTATTGACGAGTTAATTTCACAGCGTTTCAAGTGTATTTGAATTTTGTTTGGTTTGTTGTTGTTGTTGATGTTGTTGGTTTTGAAAGTCTTCGTTTCAAGCTTGGCTTGTTTTCTTCTTGTTGTTGTTGTTTAGTTTGCACAGATGCGCAGTCGCTATGTCGCCTCTTTCGCTCACACCCGTAGAATCTCAGACACAGAGACGCACTCTCACACACACATTCACACAGATAGAGTGAAGACTCTTCTTCCGCTCACCGTTGCACACGATAATTCCTTTTACCGCTTCTTCTTCTTCTGAGCTTTTCGGCATGCAGCGGTAAGTTTGCTGTAGTTGTTGTTGTCGGTTGAGAGGAGTTTTTTGTTGAATTTTTGAAGCAAATTCGCAAACGAAAACAAAGGAAATTCAAAACTAAAAGTTTATGGCAGATGCCCCTTCGGTTTATTCGCCTCTTAGACTTTTTGAGCTTTGTTGTAGTTGTTGTTGTTTTTATTTTGTTTTTCCATTTATTTTTATTTTGTTGGTATGTAACTCTTTTATTTTTATTAGATGATTTATTATTATTTTATTTTTTGATTCGTTTTCGATGGTGTTTTTTTTGTTTTTTTTTTTTTATTTTTTATTTGTTTTGTTGTATTATTATTATTTTTATTCAGATTATGATGAAAGTGATGTCAAAACGGAGTTTTAGTTACAAAAGCTGCAACGATAAAGAAGAAAGTTTGAACAATTAATACTCACATACATTTTGGGAGTTTTTTTTTCTATATCTCCCCCTGTTAAACGGCAGACAACGACAGCAGCAGCAGCCACCCAGTGAAATCTACACTAAAAAGTCTGCATTGTTGTTGTTGCTGCATTTTTATTGATTTTTTAGTGTTGCAAACCGGAGACTCGTACAATTCGCGCACACATACCACAGAGTGACACGCACACACACACACACTTAGCCAGTCAGTCAGCAGCTGCATAGAGATTTTACTATTGTAGTCTCCCTACCCCTCCCACGCTACAAACCGCTAACAGACTACCGGAAAAAATTGCACACACACACGTACACAATCTGCTGATATATGTAAGAGAAAGAGGAGCTCTTTTTTCTCCATATGCATTTGTAAACTATTTTTACACATTTTTGTTGTGGTTTTTAGCAGTCAAAACTGTACACATAAGCAAATTCACACACACTCACACACACAGTGTCAAATCTGTAGCAAAAGTTTTTTTTGTTCACTTTTTTTTCGGACTGCTCTGCAAAATGCGTACCCTTCGTACAGACAGTGTTTGCGGAAAACGTTTATAATGCACGAAAACGTTATGTATTTGGCAATTTTTCATGGTAAATCACATGCAGGTTGATTGGTACACATTTTGTGCATATTTTCGTTGCGAATTTGAGTTAATTTATTGCCAAATTTGAACAAAAGAAAATTTTCACGTCTAGCAATACGTACCACACGACACAGCACAACACCGGACGCCATGTTGGTTAGTGTTGCTAAACGAACGAATTTAAATTTTGCAAAGAAATGTTCACGTCAGCGCAACGAATAAAATAACGTATTCAATAATAAATTTTCCATTGCAATATTTTAAGCTAATATGTTTATAATTTCTTATTTAAATAATTATTAATTTGCATTGCAACACTACTTTCACTTGCCACCCCTGGCAATGGTTTATTACGGTATATTATTAAATGAAACCTAAGGTCACTCCGCTAACCAGGTGATAGATAATACAGCTTTACTTAAAACTAATCTAAGTAGATTAGAAATTGATTTAAAGTTAAATATACTTGATAAATAATACTGAACAATTTGCAATAACTATATAAAGAAATTTTAAAAGCGACATTTTCGTTACCAAATATGTTTATAATATCGATGTATCGATAGTGTTATCGATGTTTGACCACCTCTACTTCATTACAGCCGAAAACCGAAATTTCACAATAGCGCACCGCAAAAACTAAGAGGGATTGATTTGTTTTTAAAACCATTTTTACGGCAACATATTGAATCAACATTGTGCTATGTGAGGCGTCAAACTGCGCAACAGTGCAATAACTAAATAATTGGTACAAAATTCACACAGTTTAGAAATTAACATTGCCGCCGCCAACGAATTTGTTGCGTTCTCATCGTTATTTAACCCAAAAAGAGAAGAGGAGACAGTTCACACCCCGCCGCCTCCCACAACAACAACGACATGGCAATCCGGCTAATAAGCTCGGGAAAGGCAATGAAAAGCCTGTTGAGACGCAGCTATATGAAAGGACCGCTAACGGAAACGGTGAGTTAAATTATTTCCAGAGATTTCATAATAATGTTGAATTAAATATTGCAGGTGCAGCGTGCTCCAGCTGCAGCAGAGTTGACGCCAATGTTGCGGTACTTTGTGGAACAGTTTCAGTTGTTTTGCAAAAAGCCACCCAAGGGCTTTGAAAAGTACTTTGAGGCAGGCGGCAAATCAACGGCGCCCAAAGGCGAAAAACCCACAGCAGGCAGCAAGTCATCCTCCTCTTCCTCATCATCTTCGTCTAGTAGTAAACCCAAAGCACCCGCCGCCAAGCCAAGCACCGCCTCCGAATCCAAATCGGATTGGAACTTTGGCATGTTTAGCAACAGTTCACGTGGCCCCGCGGCACGTGGTCCCGGAAATCAGGGTGGACGTCCCTTGGGCGAAGGCGGCGGCAGTGATCGCGAGCGTTGGATTCTGTTGGGTGCCATTGGAGCTGTGGTGCTTGTGGGATCGTTTGCCTTCTTCGAGATGGGCTACAAGGAAATTTCCTGGAAGGAGTTTGTTAACAGGTTTTTGTTGTTTTCAAATTTTACATTACATAAGCTGACAGTTTTCTTATTTCATTGCCAGCTACTTGAACAAAGGTCTTGTGGAGAAGTTGGAGGTGGTCAACAAGAAGTGGGTGCGTGTGCGTCTCCAGGCAAGTCATGGCGGCAGCGGTGTCCTGTGGTTCAACATTGGCAGCGTCGATTCGTTTGAGCGTAATTTGGAGACAGCACAAGCCGAGCAGGGCGTGGAGTCCATTAACTTTGTGCCCGTCATCTATCGCAACGAGGTGGAGGCATCGAGTTTGACGGGTCTGCTGCCCACGTTGCTCATCATTGGTTTCCTGGTCTATATGATGCGCAAATCAGCAGACATGATGGGCGGTGGCAGAGGACGCAAAGGTGGCGGTCTCTTTGGCGGCGTCATGCAGTCGACAGCGAAGCTCATCAATCCCACAGAGATTGGCGTTGGATTCAAGTGAGTTTGATGGAAGGTTTTTAGACATGTTTACTTTACTAAAATGGTATATCAGCTGTGTCTATATGAGAAGGTTTGGAAGTAGGCAGGAAAAAACTTAAAGTATTTATATTTCTACTTAGCATTTTAGTCAAAATTGTTAAAAAAAAAAAAAAGGTATAGTTTTATGTCTGTCCGTTTACTTAAAAAACCTTAACTAAAATAGAGAGTGACATCAAATGTATACACTTTTATAGGTATTTGTCTTGCTGGAGTTGATTTTAGCACTTTAACATATCCATTTAATTCTATAATAACAACTAAAATGAGTATTTTTAAAGATATAAGAAAGCAGCCTTATTTTAGATATTTTAAAATTGATTTACAAAATTTCAGAAGACTCGGTTCACAACTGCTTTAGATAAAAGGAAATAAAAGTCCGTCTATCCATCTGTGGGTTCAGCTAGAACTCAGGAACTAACATTTGCATATATCGCCAAAGTATTTCAGTTTTTTTTCAGAACTTTATAATAACAATCAAAATGCGTTTGGTTAAGGTTTCTACCATATAGCTCCACAGCTGCTTCGAATGATTTATTATATAATGATTTACAAACTTTCAGCACAATCGAAGAATAACTACAAATTTAAAGCAACTAAAGTTAATATTGAATTTTCTTCTAAGCCATTTTAAGCCAGAGTAATGAGTCATTTAAATTCCATTTTATAAATGTTTACTTAAAGCTTTATTTACAAATTTTCTTTTACTTTTCAGGGACGTAGCTGGTTGCGAGGAGGCCAAGATTGAGATCATGGAGTTTGTCAACTTTCTGAAGAATCCACAACAGTATATCGATCTGGGCGCCAAGATACCCAAGGGAGCCATGTTAACCGGTCCACCCGGTACCGGTAAAACGCTGCTGGCCAAGGCGACAGCTGGCGAAGCGAATGTGCCTTTCATAACCGTCTCCGGCTCGGAGTTCCTCGAGATGTTTGTGGGCGTGGGACCGTCGCGAGTGCGCGACATGTTCGCCATGGCACGCAAACATGCGCCATGCATTTTGTTCATTGACGAAATCGATGCGGTGGGCAGAAAACGTGGTGGCAAAACGTTTGGCGGTCACTCGGAGCAGGAGAACACGTTGAATCAGCTGCTCGTCGAAATGGATGGCTTCAATACCACAACGAATGTGGTGGTGCTGGCTGCCACCAATCGTGTGGACATCCTCGATAAGGCGCTCATGCGTCCCGGTCGCTTCGATCGACAGATCTACGTGCCTGCTCCGGACATCAAGGGACGTGCGAGCATCTTCAAAGTGCATTTGGGTGCACTGAAAACGGACCTCGACAAGATTAGTTTAAGCAGAAAGATGGCCGCATTGACGCCAGGTTTTACGGGCGCCGACATTGCCAACGTGTGCAATGAAGCTGCCTTGATTGCGGCACGTGACTCCAAGGACACCATTGTCCTCAAGCACTTTGAGCAGGCCATCGAGCGTGTGATTGCGGGCATGGAGAAGAAGACGAATGTGCTGGCGCCAGAGGAGAAACGCACAGTGGCGCATCATGAGGCTGGACATGCGGTGGCCGGTTGGTTCTTGGAGCATGCGGATCCCTTGCTCAAGGTATCGATTATACCGCGCGGCAAGGGTTTGGGTTATGCACAATATTTGCCAAAGGATCATTATTTGCTCTCGAAGGAGCAGCTATTCGATCGCATGTGCATGACGCTGGGCGGTCGCGTGGCCGAGGAATTGTTCTTCAATCGCATCACTACTGGAGCACAGGATGATCTCAAGAAGATCACAGACATTGCCTACTCTCAGGTGGTGCGTTTCGGCATGAACGAGAAGGTCGGACAAGTTAGCTTCGATGTTGGTGGCGCTGGGGAACCGATGTTCAGCAAACCCTATTCGGAGGACACGGCAATGTTGATCGATGGCGAGGTGCGTGACATTATCAAGTGTGCGCACACTACGACAACGGACCTGCTGGTCAAGCACAAGGAGGATGTGCGTCGTGTGGCCGAACGTTTGCTGCAGAATGAGGTGCTGAGTCGTGATGACATGATTGAGTTGCTCGGCCCACGTCCGTTCAAGGAGAAGTCAACGTACGAGGAGTTTGTGGAGGGCACCGGCTCCTTTGAGGAGGACACTACGCTGCCCGAGGGTCTGAAGAGCTGGAACAAGGAGAAGGATGAGCCAACGTCGACGGACACAACAGACTCGACGCCGCCGTCGCCACCCACAAAACCCGTGACGGCGTAGAATCCGTTGAAGTATTTCTCAAAGGGTTCTACATTGTTGTTGCTTTTTCTGTAGTCCTAGTCGCTAATAGTAAATGTTGTTTGGACTCCATTCGACTAGAGTCGCTAAATTCATCATGTTCATAAGAATACACGACAAATTATTGCAGAAACGAAACCCAATTTCCTTTTTACCTTACAATTCTTCAAAGAAACGAAACCAAAACTTTTCAAAATGGGTTTTTTGTATGGCGAGCTCTTAATGATTTATTTTCCGTTCCCATTCTGGCTTAAATTTGCCGTGTTCACTTACAAAAAGAATATAAAAATAAGAAAAACATTGTAAAATGCAAATAAAACACATTATTCAAAGAATAAACAGTGTTGCGAAATGTTTATAATGCAAATATATTGGGATTTTTAACACAGCTATTTTAATTCTGGTTGGAATTGATATTCTTCTGCATTTTCGAATAATATACTGGGATTTTTTGATAAAGTTATTTAGAAGTGTTCCTAATTTAAAGTAAAATTACATAATTTTTTGATAACATATTAAAATCAAATTTTTGTATTTGTTGAGAAGTGAAAAGATAGAAAATATTCTGAAATATTTCAATAAACCAAATTCTGTAAATTACATTAATCAATTTTTTTTATTGTGGTACTTATTATAATTCATATGACTTCATTGGAGCTTCTTTTAAAAATAAAAATAATTAAACAATTCAAAAATAATTATATTGTAATTACTGCTTTCTCACTCAACGGGTTCAATTCAAGTAACAGCGCGAAACTTTCCGTTCAAATAGTTTACAGTGTAAGCTTCGAAAGCTTCCAGCGAGTTGCGCTCTTAAACTGCTAAACTGCTGCTCTTCAGTCACGTTACGTTTGCTCGCTCTCACTCTCACGCACACACACACAGCACACATGCCAGAAGCTCTCTGCATTTGCTTATCACTTATCAGCTGTGCGCTGTGTTTTCGGCATAAATGCAGCCGGCTGGCTGTTGCAATGTGAAAGGTTTCGTTTCGCATACACGTACACACACAAGCGCACAGGCAGAGACACATGCACACGCTGTCGCTGCTGGCGTCGCTGTCGCCGTAAAGCTTTGCTCAACTAGAATTACACCACTACAAAGGCGAGTGCAGCGCGTGCTACTGTGACCCGCTGCCTGTCTCTGCTACTGCTGACGTTGACGTCGCCGCTGCTGCTGCTGCTGCTGGCAGTGTCAGTGTAGTGTGTGTTTTGTGTTTGGGGCTTCAGCTACGTTGGGGCTGGCTGCCGTGGCCGTGTCTCAGTGTCGTCTTGTTGGTTGTCGCGTTCGTGTGCGCGCACTAAAAAAAATCAGCAGCAGCAGCAGTCGCAAATTGCAATCATCAAATAGCAAAATAATAATAATTCAGTTCGCTCGCGTTGCAGTTGCAAGTGAAGTGCGTGCATCCAAACAATACTCAATTCTAATAATAATACAAATTATAATAATATCGGCAACAAGAAGAAAGACGAGCAACACTAATAAATAACAACTACCTAAATGATTTGTTTATTTAAGGCGGGCCCAGGGCATTGTGTCAATGCAAAATTGACGATTATATAAAAGTGCGCGGCATTCAATTCTAATTACAAACAACGACAAACAAAGTGCAATTTGAGTGCTGTGTGCCTTGCGTGCACTGTGTGTGTGTGTGAGTGTGTGCGCCTGTGTGCATGCGTGCGTGTGTGTTTGTGTGTGTGTGCTCGTGAGAGGTGGCAAAGTGATTTGTTTTTTAGGCCAAGTGTTTGTTTTAGCGTCGTCAGACCGGAAATAAATAAAAGCTGCGACAACCCTGCCTGCCAGCCTGCCAAAGGCAATACTCGCCCACACACTCGCAGCAATCAGCTTTTGTCGATCGCACGTGCAAAATGGCGGCCGGCCGGCAAAACAACAACTACAACGATAACAAACAAACACAGCGGCCATCTTAAGCTGCAATTGAGTTTTATTTTCGCTATCGATCAGTGGCGCCAACTGTCGGCCAGAGGACAACGATAACACGATAATAAGCAAACACAGCGCCATTTTAAACTAGTTTTTCTTTCCATCGATTCGTAGCGCCAACTGGTGGCCAGTTCGGTGTCACGATCACAAAATATATTTTGTATGTAATTTTACGTTTGATTTGCAGCAGCGAACTTTTTGTTGTTGTGCTGCCAATTGTCGCAATTGTCGGGTCACGTGTTTGCTGCCGCCGCCAGTTAACTTCTGCTCTCGATGTAACCGTAACTGCTTGTTGTTCGATTCAGTGTCTCTGTGTGTGTCGCTTGCATGCTGCGCGTTATTATAGAACCCAGCTGCTGTTGTTCTTGTTGTTGGGGGAGTCAACATGCTGTCCCCATTGCATGCAATATTCTGTTTACACACATATACACGTGCGTGTGCGAATGCGCGCGCCTTTGTATGTGTGTGGGTGTGGGAAAGATCAAGGCGTGTATCACACAAAACAAAAAAAAAAAAAAAAAAAAAAAACAATGGCAATAAAAACAAAAAGCGCATTGCTATGAAATCGTTTTAGTTTGTTCGCTTTGTTGTCATTCTTGTTCAGCTTTTTTGGTCGCCCAGTCATTGCACATTGTTCATGTCAATAGCTTGTTAATACGATTACGATTTATCGATGCAAGCAGAGACAAATAACTGTTTATGAGCAGTTAACATAAAGCACACACACACAACATTTTCCATGACGAGCAGCAATTTCAGACTCAATGACCAAAGCGTTGCAGCCCTGGTCAAGTGAAGTTCTAGAGATGGGTTGAGAACTTAACCTCAACTAATTTATTTGTTCACTTCTGCGGACCTTTTAGCACTTGGCATTTAAATCAAAGTTTCGCATACAAGTATAGTTAAATTTGTAAGCTCAGTTTTGGTTGATATGGGGAAAGCTGTTTGCATTTTTAACGATAACTTTAAAATTTATGGCCAGCTGTTGGAGTTGGATAATGAGATTTAGTAACAAATCATTGCAGTAATAGGTTGCCTTGAAAATAAAAATAGAACAACAAATAGTTAACGCAACGTTTCTAAAACTTCTAAGAACTCAAAAAAAAAAAAAACAAAAGCAAAAATAATAATAAATACAAATCAAATAAATAAACATAAACTTGATAACCAAAAGTGGCCTGCAAAACGAAGCAACAACCCAGAAATGTGATTCAAAGTGCGCAATGTAACAAAAAACGTACACAACACAAGCAAAAAAAACGTAAAAATACAAATCAAATAAATAGTGAAATTAATGAAAATCAAGTAAAATACACTAAACACACACAAGCACACACACACACACCCACAAACAAACACAGCAATACAAATGGAACTCAAGACAGTGTGCAGCAGGTCAAGTAGCGAATTAGCAGCCATCGTCAATGATTAAAGAAGCGATAGATTGATAGCTCGTAACATCGCCGTCGTCGGAGTCGCAGTCGTCTTAGTTAGTGTTAGACGTAGACCCCCTAAATGCCCGCACAGCAACAGCAGCAGCAGCAGCCAAAGCAACAGCAGCAACAACTTCTACAAACAGCAACATCAACAACAACAGTCACATCAACAGTTCTAGGACATTAGCCAGCAAGAGAGAGAGAGCGAGTTCAGATTAGAGATTCAGCAAGGATTGACCCCAGCAACAACAACAACAACAACAACAACATGGACATCAAGATTGAGCAGCAGCAACAACAACAACAACAGCAGCAGGCTGAACTGGGACCAGTTTCGCCTTCAGAGGTGCCCAATGATCCTGGGTAAGTGTCGAGACGTGGACGTGGCATTAATTGTTTTAGTTTTAAGTTGTCATTATTGAAGTTAAGCGTGAAACGCCCTCGTACAGCTCAAGAGCGTGGGGGAGGGAGCGAGAGGGAGAACTGTTGACAGAAAGTTTTCTGTGTCAACTGCCGGATGGGAATGGTTTTTATCCCGTCGTCGCTCAGTCTCAGTCTCAGTCCCTTATGCAGTTCTCTCCAGTGAAACTAATTAGAAAACAATTTGCTAAGGACATCAAAATTCAATTAAAGCCATTGAGTTTAGTGCTTTAGTGCACTGCAGTTTTAGCCAGGATCCCCAACTAACCATCATCACAGTTAGTGGCCATTGGCAACAGTTTATTATCGCACTCGGCCTCAATGTTTGTCTCTATCTCTCTGTGTGTGTGTCTGAAATGGGTTAAGTTGTGATTGCAGCAGCGGTGTCATATGCAGCAGATTAATTGCAAGCTGCATTGCTGATAATTTGCATCACTCGTTTGTCAGAATAGCCAGATAGACAGAGAGACAGACAAACTGTCGGTTAGACTGGCAAAATGATTGGCAATCAAATGCTGAGAGTGCTGCCCGAGCTAAACAAACGCAGAGATGAAAGAGCGTGCGACGAGAATTGAAGGCTAAAAAGGTGTGAAATATAAATGAACAGCTGCAGAAGTTGTCGAGGTAAATTTACGATTCAGATGAATGAGTCTACTGCACATGTGACTCTGATGCAGTGATGAGAAAGTCCAACAGAGGGAAGCAATGTCAATCGGCAGATCCCAGAATAATTCAAGTAAGAAATAATGAAAGTTTTAATTAATGATGTCCAAAGAAACAACTATAGAGAAGAACGTATTAGAATGTAATAAGCATTTTATGAGTGATATTGCTTAGTTATAATAAAAGAAAAATGAAAAAGAAATAGAAATAGAGAATAGTAAAAAATATATAGAGGGGTCATATTTCTTATTTATAAAAAATGAAAGGGAAATAAAGAATATTATGAATATATTTTTAAAATATTACAATATGTACATTTTGATATGATTTTAGAAGAAATTATATTCCTTATATGCACTAAAATGTCGGGAAAGAGTTAACAACATTAAAAGCAATTCATAATATGATAAGTTTAAACGAATAAATAAAAATTATTATTCATAATGTTTCTTAATTCCACCAAAAAAGTATACATTTTGTAGAAAAGATTATAATGAAACGAGAATATTATAAACATGGTTTTATAACAAAAGACTAATGTTTAACTAAAATATACAAAAGGCTATATTTGGTATATCAATATAGGGTACGTTAGGTTAGAAGAAATATTCCTTGAATGAATAAATGAATATAATATTAAAAATACTAAAGTACTCAAAAGGATACTTATTTGGTATATCGATATAGAGTAAGTTAGACTTGAAGTAATATTCTTTGAATATACCAATTTATATTAAACAAGTAAGAAAGCTACAGTCGAGTGTACTCGACCCATATTGAATAAAAGAAATATATTTTGCAGTATTTTTTTAAATATACCGATTATATTGCAAAAATACCAAAATATACCAGATGGTATATTTGGTATATCGACATAGTACCGCATTCAAAATATACCATAGACAGCACAATATACTAGATTGTCAGCCAAAGCAACTAAGACCCCTAGTAAGTAGGCGTTTTTGCCCATACAAAAGTATTTCTTTAATTCATCGACAATTTTTATCTAATCGCAACCAAATTTTCAGGAATCATAACTACTATAGTTATTAATGTATGTACCAAAATTCGCTCTAGCTTTAAAATTACGCTTGTTACTCGATTTTTTTGATTTGCGGGGGCGGAAGTGGGCGTGGCAAAAATTTGAAACAAACTTGATCTGCGTGCAAACATAACAAATGGTGTCGAAAAAAAGTATAGCTCTATCTCTTATAGTCTCTGAGATCCAGTGTTTCATACGGACGGACTGACAGACACACAGACGGACAGACGGACATGGCTAGATCGTCTTGGCCGTTGACGCTGATCAAGAATATATATACTTTATAGGCTCGGAGATGCCTCCTTCTACCTGCCGGCACAAAGTTATAATACCCTTCTACCCCATGGGTAGCGGGTATAAAAATACTGAAATACGCACAATACTATATTTGGAATATCGATACGTTATGTTGGATGTTAAATCGTTTGAGAATCGCATAGAACAACGCCTGCCCCACTACACATAAGCTAAAATGAATGTACCCAAAACAAAGCTCGATAAATAGATATAGATTGAGAGATAAATAATTGTCTCTAAACTAAGACAAGTCATCACAAAATGCAGTCTAATACACTGCTCAGCATAAATTGTCAGCAATTAAAATGAAAAACCCCTCATCTGAGAGGGGTTATACAAAAATAAATACCACACGCAGATAGGAAGAGAGAGAGAGAGAAAGGCTAACAATTAGATTGAAATTATGTTGACAAGTGACAAGGCACAAATATGCATGAACAATAGAAATAAATGTGTGTGCAACAACAAAACTAGATGATGAATTTCCACTGATTTATTTTGTTGGTGGGTAACGTAAGAGATGCAACAAATATTCTCTCATTTTTGGCTTTCTAGTCGAGTTTGTCTTTGGCTTGAAGAGAATTTCATATTATTTACGACACGATTTATACATATGAAAGTTATTTTAATAATAACTATGGTCAGTTCATAATTAGTATTTATACTTTTTAGTTAAAGCGTAAATGAAAAGAAGATGCAATTATTTTTACTTAGCGGAAAGAATTAAATTACGAAACTAAATAAGCATTACCTTAGGAAAGTATATTTTTTGAATTAATGATTTCATATAACGATATAAGAAACCGATTAAAAGATAAATTAAATATATTTTTTCAATAAATCAATTAAAAAATGTTAAGTGAAATTGATGAAGTTCAAGATCATTAAATAAACAGATTAACTACTCTTTTATTTGTGTACATGTGAAAGAATGCAACGATGAGCTATCGATAAAATAAATAATGTTGATATAATAAACGTAATTTAATACCCTGAGAATTTATATATATTTATTGTATGATTGATTTCGCATCGTGATGTATGAAGGGGAAATGTGAACTCAATATGGAAGCAATATAAAGACAAATAAAGGAAATATACCATTTCAATAATTAATTTACAAACAATTTCAATGATATTGAAGGAGAACTACTCTAAACTACTGATCGATAAGTGATCTTCAATGAAGTAGGGAAGTGAAAATGATCAAAAGACAAATAATAAGAATTCGATTAATAAATTTAAAATGAAATTTTTAAGGAATATGACTAAACAACTGATCAATAAATGAAATAAAGAATATAAAATATGAAAATTTAACATCTCCAAACAACTGATCGATAAATGATCATCAATAAAGTAGGGAAGTAAAAGTGATACTAATAAATTTTAAATTAAATTGAAAGAGAACAACGCCAAACTACTGAATAAATGATAAATGATCTTTAAGTAAACAAAATGTAGAAGTATAAAAATATAATGAGAAAATTAAGAATTTTGAATGAAATTGATATAGAATATACCCCAACTACTAATCGATAGATAATCATCAATAAAGTAGAGAAGTAAAAAGTGATTAATTATAGATTTTAAATGAAATGAAATTAAAGAACGCCACACTACTGAATGATAAATGATCTTCAAAAATTGCAATAAAGAAATTAGACAATTTTAAATGAAATTGAAGGAACACAACGCTAAGCAACTGATCGATAAATGATCATCAATAAAGTAGAGCAAAACTACATTAAATTGTGGATGTGTAATTGAAATTGAAATTGAAAAGAAATTTGAACTCAAATTGCGTAATATGCTGGGGAGTTCAATACTGTAAATTGTCTTCTATCAGCGTAGAGTTTGCAATTCCAGTGAACTGCACCCAGTAATCAGCATCTGCATCTGAAAACTGCCCCGTTTTCCATGATGTGGATGCGGATGCCGCTGACTATGACTATGACGATGACGATGACGATGCCATATGGCCACATCGCTGTCGCCGTCGTCGTCGTTGCAACCCATTGAACACGCAAAGCCTATAAATTATGCAGTCCATACTTATATATGTTACATATACATATATTCACCTCTATCTCTTCACATAGATATATATGTATGTTCACATGGATATATTTTAAGTACATGCACATATATCTATTATCGAAACACTGCAAATTGTATAACCCACCAGTGAATTGTACTCTGTGGAGTGAGGCTCATCTTGTCCAACAGCATTAGTTGCCAAACACACAGTGAAGATGCATAGATACAAAAAGAAAGATACACTCGAAAATAGGCAGCGCTGTGTTGCATCTCCTCATCCTCGAAAGAAACAGAGAGAAGCTACCGGATAAAAGAAATGGATCACCTGCTGTTAGTTGCTCCACGCTCGACACACGACGCTGACGCTTCACCATAGTTGTGTATCTGTATCTGTATCTGTAGCTGTATCTGCATCTGTATCTGTGGCTGACTCTGACGTTTGACGTCGACGCAGACGGCGGCAGGTGCAACGGCGAACTTTTTGTGGCAGCAGCAGTCTGTGATGGCGGCGCGAATGGCAAATGCAGCACCTAGCCGAATGTTGAATGCATAAATCTTGAATTAATGTAAAATACCTTTTGATGACGCTACACACACACACAAACACACAAAAGATACAAGTACTTGCACAAACAGATACATCTGCAAAAAAATGCATCCTCTGCTCGTTGTGCAACTTGGCGAATATCGCTGTGAATACATGTGAATACAATTCCATTCACAGTTTCTTTCGTTCACTGTGGCCGGCGATCGCTTCGCTACGGCTCAGTAAATTTGGACGTCCCCTGCACACAGTGGTCCCCCTTTCCCTCTCTCTGCCCCCCTCGCCGTGCCCATCACCTAGCCGGCTACTTTATAAATCTTTTGAAGGGCCCAACTGAAAAGATTTCGCTGGCAACATTGGCAGCGCAAAATGGCAAAGTAAATAAACACAAATGCGAACCAAACGAGCAAAGAAATGAATAAAAATAAAAAAAATGAAAACGAAAAACGAAAAAAACCCAAACAACAACAACTCTAACAAAATAAAATAGCAAATAGAAAAAAAAATAAAACAACATAGAAAGAAATAACTAAATAAATGCCCTGCTATTAATACAATTCACTTTGCCAATGTATTTTTAGTGTAAAATACAGAAACAAGTGACACTCAAATAGCAAAGCAATTAGCTACGCCACACGCATACCCTGGAATTTTAAGAGATTTAATTTGACATATACAACTTTAAATTTGTATTAACAAATAATAAATATATATTTTTTTTATTACAACATTTTTCTTTTTAATGAAATTTCAAGGAGTAAATGTTAATACAAATAGAAAAGATTAAGATTCTATTTGAATATTTAATATTATGTACTCACTAAAAATTAGATTCAATATTTGTAAAATCTATTTGGAGTATTAAAATGGTAATTATTCCAAAAGCAAAAGTTAATTTTGTAGTTCTTTCGATTTTAAATATTAATTTAAACAATTATTTTTATAATAATTATAGGGGTTTAAATAAAATCGAATTTACTAATCTTCAAACACAATGTTTTTAAAACAATTAATTCAATATTCATAAAATTCATTATTATTATAATATGCTTTAATTTAAAAAATTCTTTGTTTTTTTCTATTTTGAATATTAATGATTAAAATTAAAATAACTAAAATAGCTCATTGTAATAATCTAGCTAGAATAAAATTGATATTGAAATAGCTGTAAATGGCACTAAGAAAATTTAATTTTGGATTACATTTTTGCAATGCAGATTTATTGAAAATAAACTAATTTATACTCTAAAATAGTTTTCAATTATTTTTAAATTTGCAATTTGACTTATTTATTTTTTTTAATTGAGCACAGACATTAAAAAATAATCGATCAAGTATTCATTAATGACCACTTCTTTTAGTAAAAGCTTTTTTATGGTTTCTTCTTTCTTGCTTCCTTTTTCCTTCTAAGCAATCAAACTACCTTTCGCCAGTGCTGAGTAGGGTATAGAAAATGAGCTACGACTGGCATGCGAGTTCGACAATTATCCATTACAACTGACACGCGGGTCCAAAAAAACTGTGTGCTCTGTGTCGCAAGCGTTGCATTCTGTCGTCGTCGTCGTTGTCGTCGTCGCTGCTGACGTTGCGTTGGCTGCGCTGCGCCTAAGCCTCTAAGGCAGGCTGGCAGACCGCATCATTTAACGCGTGTGCCTCTGTCCCAAAAATGTGCAACTGCAACGAAGGCAGCGGCATCAGAGGCAACGGAGGCAACGTCAACGGCAAGTTTGCAATTGGAAATGCAATTGCACTCGCTGCTCTTTTCATAATTGTCGTTTTGTTCTTGTCTCTGCTTTGCTTGCTTGTAATTGTGGCTTTGTTACGTTTCGTAAATTGATTCATTGTACACGGTCACCGCCAACTGACTGAACAACCATCTCGCCACCCCTTCACCGATTTGCCATCCCCCTTTGCCCCATATGAAACACTCAGCAAACGGCCGCTGTAATTGCTTTCAAATGATTTTGTGTCGTTGTGTGCGCATTTCCATTCCATATTGTCATCGTCGTCGCCGTTGTCGTCATTTTGTTTGTAACTTTCCTCTGTCGGCCAATAAGCTCTCATTTTGTATGCATAATGAGACCTGCGGCAATTTGAGCCCAAAGGGCAGCAGCCATTAGTGCAAAGTGCTTGTGACGTAGTTTTATCAAAACACAGAGAGAGCGACAGAGAGTGTGGAGAGAGAGAGAGGTCCTCCGGTGCATTGATCGACACATTAGCAATCGATAACAGCAGCCAAAAGCAACAGTTGGCAATCGGCCCCGCTGTTAAATTCCTTTTCAGTTCACTCAAATGTATAGACATGCACATTTAAATAAATACGCATATTTTTGTAGAAGCGTGGAATATATGCACATAAAATAGCAGTTTCGAAAAGTTGCCATTTTGAAATTTGTGCCGCATCTGTGTGTTTTGCGTTTAATATGTTTCTAAATTGGTTTATTAGTCATGTGCATAAATTAGCTGCAACTTGAAAATGCACTTGCAAAATGTTATATGGTCCATTACTAGTCAACAGTGCGCTGTAAACTTTAGTGTCTCAATTGCACGCTGCAAGCGCCACTGAGCTTATGTTTTACATGATTGTGAATGGCAAGTTTATCGAACTGTTACGTCCTTCTGTTAATTGATCTCTTAAGGTGTAATCGATATTATCTATTAACAGCGGCCGTTGCAAGTCAGTGTTAAATTATTTTTCGGTTCGCGATGACGCTGACGATGGATAGCTTATTAGAAAATTACGGAGTGCTTATCGTTATAAAAGGTTAATAATACATTGAATAGATTTATGTGTATCGTGTTTATGTTGTGCTAGCAAATATGTTGCCTTTATATTTGCATTATTGCTTGCTCAAAATAAGTTATGTGGCTGTCAACGTTATTGTTTTAACTGATTCAGCTTAAATTTATTTTGTTATTTTAACAGCAAAAATATTTTTAATTGAAAAAAGTGTTAGATTGGAGAAGCGCAAAGAGTTGGTAGCAGGTGACGTCATCAGGCTCTTGATAATTTGGCGCGTTCGTGGCCAAAATAGCGGGAAGATCGAGAGCTTAACAGCTGTTATTAGCAACAGGTGTCAATCGAAATCGGATCGTTTTTTTGTTTTTTTTTTTTCTTGTGTATTTTTTTGTGCAAGTGTTTAATATAAATTCTATGAATATCGTTGCATTTGGAATTAAAGTTTTTAAGTTGTTGTCCATTTTTTAATTAAAAATGTGTGTGCAAAGTGTTAAAGCACTGCTGTTAAATCTCTGGCTGTTATCAGCGCTGCCAACTTCAAGTCGCAGCTGTCACACATGTACGATGTGTGTGTGTGTTAGTGGTAGTGTAAGTATGCATGTTATTCGCAATTTTAAATTGAGTTGCTAGCTTGGCCATCTAACTTGTCTCTCACCCTTGCTTTTTTTGTGGACCGCAAACAGCAACTTCATTTTATCCAATTGACATTATCAAAATTCAATTTACAATCTGTAATGCGGGGGCGAAAGATGGGTGAAAAAAAAGAGAAACTCACTCTGACACGGCAGTTGCGAAACTTTTCATTTGCTTTAGCTGCACTTTTGGGTAAACAGTTCGATTAAAATGGCGTAGCACTGACAGGAAAGTAGTGGGAGACGTTGGGAAGGGAGGAGGCATTGCTTGAATGGCGCACTATAATACTTAGCCTAAAAGTATATAGAGAGAGATATGGCTTTGTACAGACAAACACACACATACACTCACACACACAGACAGCAGTAGTAGTTATGTATGTATTTATTTCTCTACCCTTTTCAAATCAATGCAAGGCAAAAAACTTTTGCCGTTGCCTTTTCTGCTAAATGCAGTCATAACTTTTGGCAGCAGCCGACAGAGAAGAGAGAGCGCAAAAAAGAACGGAATGGAGGAAAACTTAGGAAGTGCAAGCCGCCATTAGAAAATGTAGATGAAGGTGGGGCGGGTGTTACGTCTTATTGGTCGCCCGATTGCCGCCTACAAGTCGCGGCTGGTGCTGGACAGGAGGCCGTTCCGATTGCGACTGTGACTGTGACTGCGACGTGTGGTTACGCAATAAAAAAAACACATTATAAAAAAAATCTAGAAAATAAAAGAGATATGATAGGAAGGGGAGAGCAACAAAAAAAAAAGTTTTGCTATCTTGTGGCTAAGAAAAATGTATCGCCGACATTGGCACAATGCATCCTTTCAACCGCAAAGTGCAGTCCGGCCCCGAAACTCCCGCTATATTCATTATACATAAATTGCCAGTTGGGTTGCGGAGGAGGAGGAGAAGGAGCGGGAGGAGGAGGGGGAAATGTGCAGCAGAATTGCTTTAAATGAGCCAAAAGCCCGCGCCGAACGAAGCGTATCCCAATTTAGGCTCTATGTATGCTCCGCTCCAGACGCAGTCGCCGGTTGCCTCGTTCGCTACTCCATTTTGCAGTTCGTGTATTTAGCTTTCCGCACGATTAAATCGATGCAACTGTAAAAGTTCTTTTTCTATTACGCACACACACAGCGTGAGTTTGAGGGCGGAGGGGAAGGGGTAGAGGGAGGTTCACAGTGGGTGCCGCACATAAAACATTGCCCGAGCTCAACATTTAGACGCTGCCTCTGCTTTGTCTGGCACCTTCTACTCCCCTTTTCTTCCACCCCCCCTCGGCTCACTCAATTCCTCATATTTGCGTGGCCAGAGTTGCCACCCTTTTGTGTCGGCGGCTGCCTTGAATATGTGTCTCCTACTCAGACAATTGTCGGAGCAAACATATTTATGCTTTAGCATAGCTCGGCCCTCGTTTAGTGCTTCAGTTTTTAGTTTTGTCCATGTCGCAACGTTTCTCCACTCGCTCACACACACACATATACCCATAGACGACGACGCACACAAAAGGTTGCAACCACGAAGCAATTGCAGCAACTCTTCATCATCTCTTCACCACCCACCGACCCACTGTATACCCAACATTTCCATGGCAAATGCTTCGTGTGTTCGTTGTTGCTGCATTTTGATGATGTTGTTGATAGCCGCACATGATAGTCATCGGACGCTTTGGCTTTACCGGGAGTCAAATTGTGCTGGGATTTCTGTGTAGCAGAAAACACAAGAAAGAATAGAAACAACACAATAAAAAACGTAAAGAATTTCAAATACACTTTCATACGCAATACGAAATGTGGGTCAGCATTTTAATGCTGAAAGTTGCAAGCTTATTTCTAATCTAATATTTTAGAAAGAAAATTGTGCGATTTAAAGGAACAGACGTTAGATAAATATTTAGAAGAATCGAATAAAAAAAGGAATTTTAAAAAAGAAAATAAACATATAAGAGTTTTTCTTGACTGATCCTTATTAAAGTCCTCTATAAAATGTTGATATTTTAGAATGAAAATTAAACGATTTAATAAAGCAGTTTTTTTGTAAATATATATATATATGTAAAAAATATTAAAATAAAATAAAGAGAAGCGAATTAAATTTGAAATTTGAATTTGTTCTTATACGATCTTTATCTGAGAGCATTAAAAAATTTTGATATTTAAGAATGACAAAAACGGAAAATATATATAACAAAGAAAATAATGAAATACAGTATAATTTACTTTATTTCTAATCACCTTATTGACTAACTACTTTTATCTGATTGAAAATTGATTTGGAAATTCTAAAGCCAAATCGAACGTTGTAGCTTAAATCCCCTCTTTGGCAGTGTATTCCAAATGTATAGCAAAAGATTGTGCATTGGTTTGTGGCCAGGCGTTTATGTGCTTGAAAAATCCTTTTATAATTTGTTTAAAGGGCAACCATTAGAGGAGGCGACGAGGAAGTCCAAGAAGCTATTGTGTGTGTGAAAATGTGTTGAAAATGCATGTGTAATGGGAATCGATATGTTAATAGTGGTAAAGTCACAACACAATGCGGAGAAAATAAATTGATTTACATGATTTTTATAAAGATTTAAATGCAAATTGCAAATTGCTTTTTGAGAATCCTCTCTGGACTTGTCCATAATATTGTTCAACGTTAAACAACAAGATAATAAATCAAGATAGATCTTTGACCCAAAGATATATTCTTAAAGGTTTTCAGTTCTCTATTTTTAAAGATTCTTTTGCAGTTTCACAAGTTTTTCAACGTTTTGGTGTCAAGTTTTCAACTTTTAATAAATGCAATTTTGCAAAAAACGAATCGATAACAGATATATCCAGCCTGTTGCCCGCATATAGAAACGCGCACACACACAAATTCAATAGAGTTGAAGTCAAGTGTAAAGTTGCATTGAAAACAAAAGTGCTCTCTGGTCGAGAGTGCTTAACGGGGAAATAACTTTTATGCAGGCTGTGAAAGTACCTTGAAACACGTACGATATCGATGCGAACAGAATCTGAAACAAACTAGAGGAATTAGGCAACGATACAATAATTCGATTTGTCGGCAAAGTTGCAAGAAACTGCAAGCCTTGTATATATAGGCAACTTTAGAAGAACTTTAGTCTATATATGTTTTCATTATTCATTCGTATACAAATTTAAATATTATGTTTAAGCTAACTTTCATTACTGCATGACATTTATTTTATTTTACTTTTAAATTTGTTTCTATATTAGAAATACATTTCGCAATTAGATAAAAGTTTCAATGCACGGTTGTCGAATCAATATATGATATTAAGAAAAGAATCATATAGTTGTATCAATATCAACTCATACAGTAAATAATAACTATAGAGTGACAAACTTGTAAACGATGGAATTGAAACATAAATTAAAATATCAGATTTTATGAGGCTTTCGTACAAAGTTCCATTAAAAATTCTTACTATATTCTCTTAATGTTTTTTTTTTTTTTTTACTAATCTATTAAGTCCTTGTTTTGTAATTGATAAGCGTTCACAATTAAATTTAAACAAAAGCATTCTTATTATTTGCATAACATTTTGCCAAACCCAATGCCACATGGAACAATAATGCGAAATTAAATCACAATCAATTAATCATTCTAGATATGTTTCTTATGCGTAAGATGTGTTCTGTTAGCTCTCAAGTTTATTATACTCATGCCCATTAGCTACAGGTTTATGGGTGACATCAAGAACACTACTAAAATATAAGCTATTGCTCTCATCAATTATGAATGCGATAATGTCTTGATATGTCTTGATTCATGTGAGATACTTTCTATTAGTTCATACACTTATTATACTCATTTGCTACAGGGTATCAACGAACGGAAGAGAGTTTAAGCTTTTGCAATCATATTTTCTATTAGCTTATAACTTCGTCGTAACGAGAGTCATATTTTATTCCTGATTAGACATGTCTCTTATGTGAAAGATATGTTCTATTTGCTTACAACTTTATAATACTCATACATCAAAGAACATAAGAGAGTACTAACATTTAAGTCTAAGCTATTGCTCTTATCAACTTTCAAAGTACTGAAGTCTAAAAATGTCTTTACTTCTGCCAGATAATTTCCAACAGCTCATAACTTGATCATTCCCATTTCATACACGGTGTAAAGCAACATTAAACGGCATAAGAAAGTTCTAAAAGACTAAGCTAGTGCTCTTATTGACTTCAAAAGTACTTGAAGTTTAGAGATGTCTTCACTCCTGTAAGATACTTTCTATCAAAAAAGAGAGTCTAAGCCTAAGCTATTGCTCTTATCAACTTCATAGTACTGAAGTCTTGCTATGACTTGATTCATGTTAGATACTTTCTTTACTCCTGGAATATACGTTCTATCAGCTCACAACTTTATCATACCCACTTGCTACAGGGTATAATACTAGTGCAACATCAAAGAACAAAAAAAGAGAGTCTAAGTCTGAGCTATTGCTCTGATCAACTTTCATAGAACTGAAGTCTTGCTATGACTTGATTCATGTTAAATACTTTCTTCATTCTTCATACAGGGTATAGGGCAACATTAAACGGCATAAGAACGTTCTACAAGTTTTATAAGCTATTGCTCTTATTGACTTTAAAAGTACTTGAAGTTTCTATCAGCTCACAACTTTATCATACCCACTTGCAACAGGGTATAATACTAGTGCAACATCAAAGAACAAAAAATAGAGTCTAAGCCTAAGCTATTGCTCTGATCAACTTTCTTAGTACTGAAGTCTTGCTATGACTTGATTCATGTTAAATACTTTTTTCATTCCTGTAAGATACTTTCTAACAGCTCACAACTTTATCATTCCCACTTCATACAGGGTATAGTTCAACATTAAACGGCATAAAAACGTTCTATAAGTTTTATAAGCTATTCCTCTTATTGACTTTAAAAGTACTTGAAGTTTCTATCAGCTCACAACTTTATCATACCCACTTGCTACAGGGTATAATACTAGTGCAACATCGAAGAACAAAAAAGAGAGTCTAAGCCTAAGCTATTGCTCTGATCAGCCAAGCATTCTCAATGCTTTCCATTCTCGCTTTTGTCTGACTGTCTGACTGTCTGTTTGTCTGTCTACCGCTCAATTGCTCGTCAACTCCGATAAGTCGCCCCCGTTTTTTTTTTTTCTGTTTTGTGTTGTTGCATGCCACACCGAACTGACCATTCGCAAGTTCAAAGCGTGGCGGGGGAGCAAAGTAAAAGAGAGAAGGAGATGAAGAGGGGGGGAGGTAGACCCGGCACTTGCATAACGTTGGCCCATTTGCCGTTTTGCTTTGTCACAGCTCGGCACCTTTGGTTGCCTCTGCCACATCTGCCGCTTCTCTCCCTCTCCCTCTCCTCCTCCTGGTGCACACACTTGCCACTACTCAACGTTGTACTCCACTTTTGTTGCTGCACTCGATTCCAGACTGCGGAGTCCGCTGGCCTTTGTTGCGCCTCTCGCTCTAGCTCTTTTGCTCTCTTGCTCTCCACATTTTGTGCCGCTCACATAATTTGTCATGTGAAAAATTACTAAAGTTACAAGATCTGCACTTTTATTTCCATGTGTGTGGCAGCGTTAAGTCCACGCAACAGTCGACGACGACGAGTCGCTCCCTTCGCTCCCCTCTCTTCATGCGTGCGTGTTGCCCTCAAGAGGGGATTCGCTTCGTGATTACAGCGGTTGATGGCGGGGGCGCTTGCTGTTTTGCTATTTTCTTGCCTCTCGTTGCATACTATAGTAGCATATATACATACATATGTGTGTGTATATTTTTTTTTCTCTGCTTTTTCGTTACTATTTTGCACATTTTTCTATTCAACAATGAAGCCACAATAGAAAAACGTCAACTAGTGCAGGGAAAACAGCGGGAGCAGCTATGCAAAAGTCTCAATGTGTGTGTGTGTGTGTGTGTGTGTGTGTGTGTGTGTGTGTGTGTGTGTGCGTGTGTGTGTGGAAGCGAGAGCGCTACATTTGCTATGTGCATAGAAAGTCTGAAACGGGGATTTTGAATGGCAAACAAGCGGCAAAAACGGCGGTTGAGGCAAGCGGTGTAAACGAAGCGCTCGCTGCACAAAGCCCGCTGCAGCCAGCAGCGCCTCAAACCTAGAACCGAGAACCTAGAACCGAGAAGCAGAAGCAGAAGCAGAGTCAGAGTCAGCGCCAGAGTCAGAGCGTTCGCTATAGTCATAGAGCTCTGTATTGTAGCTGTTGAGCAGGCTGTGAATGGCGACGACTTGCGCATGAATGGCACAAGTGTACGAGCGAGTGTGTGTGTGATTGTGGAGAAGGGAGAGGGGGTAGTATGCAAGGGGGAGGGCTTCGTTTGCAGGCCTATAGAAAAGTGACGTGCGCTTTACAATTATTTCGTAATGCAAGCAAATGTGACCGAGGAATCAAGTCAGGCGCGTTGGCAAAAAGAGGCAGGGTGAGGGATGGGGTCAGAAAAGGGAGGGGGACGGGGGAGGGGACTGCTCGGCAGTCTCGGCAGCATCTTTTGCGGGCAGCGACGCGACGTCAGCAGTGACAAATGTCAGTCGGTGGTTGCACTACTAATCGGACATGTTGCGTTGACTTGTTTATGACTGCCAGCTTAACACGCACATCAACACACACACACACACACATACTCGAGACAGCGTGTGTGTGTGTGTGTGCATTTTTGTAATGTGTGCGGACTTGTGGGAAATCTGTAAATAGCTGCAAAACTAGAAGCCATCGACGTCGCCCATGAGACAAAGCACTCGTCATCAAAGCTGCTGTTGTTGTTGTTGTTCCTTACTCGTTGCTCGGCTTTACCCGCGGGAATATTGTGCTAGACATAGCACTGATAGTCAACGTCGGCAACAGCAACAGCAGTCGGAGCAACAACAACAACAACGACAGCAACAACAGCAACAACGACAAGCACTTGGAATGCAATTTTTGTTGCGTCGCACGCGGCGTATGCGTAATCTTGAAATTATTATTTTTTATTATCAATTTTATAGCCGCTTTAAAGCGCTTTTAAATCACTGCACAACAGCGAGAAAAAATAAACCGCATAAATAAGAGCAAGAGCAGCACTAATATTACAGCATATTAAGTATACGCCGTGATTTATTCTGCACGCTGTGTTATTCTGTTTTTAAGTAGCTATATAAATTTAACAATATGCGATACTCCACGCATCTGCGTATTTACATTTTTTTGTTGCTGTGTGCCATGAAAACTGTGCAGTTAACAATAATTTGCTACTGTTTGCTATAATTATGCGTTTATAGGGATTTTTATAGAATCAAATGAACACAAAATAAGAATTGTAATTTAAATAAAAATTACAAGAGGAGTAAAATATGGAAAAAAGAATGCTTGCGACAAACACAATCTCTTGAAATATGTAATAATTCATAAAAATTTAATTTTTGAGATTTGTTTCAAAGCAGATTCTCAATACGGAATAAATCCTGCCTATTGTTAAAAAATAAGAGTTGAAATAGGCAATTGAAAAGTTTGCAATTTTTAGAAATGTATTAAGCTAACTTAAGAATGTATTTATGATTAAAGTGTCAACAAGAAAAATACAAGTTTGTGTATTGTTGAAGATTAATAAAATTTACTTAATAAATTACAGATTTCGGCACTTCTAACTTAACACAATCCCGAAAAAAGTAAAGAGATAACAATTTTTCACATTCAAATACTCAACAGTTAAAATACTGTGAATTTCGGTAAAATTAAGATATGAAATAAAAAAAGAACTTAAAATGCAAGAAAATAACATAGCTCTTGAAAAATATTAAGCAAAATCTTTAGAAAGTTATTAGGATAATGAAATTATGTTAATTTTATAAGTGAAATTAAAAGAAAATAAACCATACACATAAAAAATTTGCTCTTGAAACTTAAATGACAAAGCTCTTAAGTTCACACTTTAGCTAATTATTTAAACTATATCAAATTCTTTTAATGTATAAATATAGTACACTTTTAAAAAACCATTAAAAACTTTTGCTTAGTTTGCCCTAAAATACATTGAATCAATTAAAAAAGTTATCAATCACTGTTTAAAAGAATATTTTTGGCTGTGTTTGAATTGAATACAGTTTTTCGCGCAATTTCATTTGAATTTAGTTGTTTGTTTTTTAGTTGTTCTCGTTTTTATGTTCTTTTGTTGGTTGTTGTTTTTTTTTTTTGTTTTTTGGTTGTGTGTATGTTGTTTTTCTTGTCTTTTTGTATTTGGTTTGCCATGCCAGGCGGCAATTACGCGTCACGCAGCTGGACGCGAGATGCGAACAGTGAGCAGCAAGCAGCAAGCAGCGAGAGCTTCGAGCTCCGTCGAGCTGAGTGAGTTGCCGAGCATCGAGCACCACGCAGTTCGCTCTTTCGCTCGAGCTGAGTGCACAGAGACACACACACACCAATTGGCAGTGTAGGACAAGGTCGCATTTATTTGGTGCAGCCCGCAATTGGGCAAGCAGCAGAACATTGGATACTCGCGACGCATTGGGGGATTGGCATTCAGTCGCTGTTTGGGGATGCTGCTGATGGAAGGCTTGCAAAGAGTACAGGGAGGGGTGGAGAGGAGAGGAGGGAGAGAGCGAGGGGATGAATGGAACATGCTGTGTGGATGAAGGTTACCTGCACTTCTCACTCGCCCACACTCGCCACAGACGTTGACAGCAAATGTTGAAAAATTATGAAATGAATACAAATATTTGCGGATCAGTGGGACGATGCGACGTTTGTTGCACAAAAAGCAAAAAACAGAGTCATCGCCATTGAATGTTGCCTTCAATGGGGCAACATGGGGCGACAAAGTGCAAATCAAATGTGATGGATGATCTCAATGCTTAGTCTCTGTCTGTCTGTCTGTCCGTCTGTCTGTTTCTGCAGAGTGAGCACAGAGAAAAACCAATAAAAGTTTCGCAAAACGTTGAATGAAGTGCGTCGACTTCAAGACATCTTGCCACCTTTGATTCACATGAGTGTTCTTGTGATAAGTAAAGCAGTCAGCACTTTTCAAAAGTTATTAAGTATAAGTGTTTTCTATAGGCGACTAGACAGGCTTTCTTATTGTGTGTACTATTCGCAAATGTTTGCAAAAAGTGTGATTGAATTGACACAATGCCAATGATTTATTCGAATATTTGCCAATATTTATTTGAGCGTCAAAGTTCTCGATCGTTGCGTTTTAATTAGGCATTGCGAAATGCTATTTGTTTTTTTACATTATTTAACCAAAATTCCCATGAATATGTTATTAACGCTGAGTTGTTGAGCACTCAATTTACATAATTGAGTGTAGCTACTAAGTATATTAGAGTGTCACGCTTGAGAGTGCAATGAGCATTGCACTTTTTTAATGAAGCCAAATAGATTGGAAAATATACTGAAATTATAATTTTAAAGTAGTGATGTACGAAGCTAAGTTTGATTAAATGTGTAGAATGAATTAAAAGATGAATATGTCTCAGAGATATTTACTTATTTCTATCAGTTCTCTAGTACTTTTAAAAGTGCAAATATAATATATTAACATCAAATTTTCAATGAATACAATTTAAATGTTCGAGAATTATGTTAAAAGCGCTAACTATTTCAATATCTTAATATCGTATTTGATATCTTCCTTTGTTTTCAATGCCTGAGCAGAAGCTCAATTTAAACGTTTCTAATAGTTTTATAGGTATTTTAATTATTTGAAAATCAAAAAATTGTTAACTACGGATTTAATTCATTCATTTGCTTGGTTATAAATTAAAAGACTAAGATTTAAGATTTTTCCTTCATGGTTTAGTTTTGAGTTTTTTCCATTCTTGAAATAGGATTATAAATCTAAAATGTTTTAAGCCTATTTTTTTGATTTAAGAATAAACCTTCTTTGTTCAATTTTGTTTTATCTTTGATTTAAGCACTTTTTTTCTGTGTATTTATATATTTATATTATATATATATATATATATTTCTTATTAAAAAGCGCACATTTATATAATATTTGTAACTTTGCTTTACTTGACAGTTTGGTATATTTTGTAGTATATCGATATACGAAATATTTCCTTCGGAATATTCTAGTATTTATTCGATATATTAATTTTGTATATTTATGAGCAAAACTGCTTTTATTGAAAATGGCTAGAGGGTATTTCACAGTCGAGTACATTCGAATGTAGCTTTTTTAACACCTGAGAAGAAGATAAATATATTGATATACTAGTAATAGTTTTACAGTTCTTTTAATTTCTGCAATGAAACTTTATATATTTTTATTTATTACGTATCATTTACATAGAAATAAATTTCATATTTCAATATTTATTTTGCATAATTCTTTGAAAGGCGAAAATATTTATTATAATTGCATTTGAATATGTGAATGAATGTGTAATTTAATTTGCAAGCAAACACTTCTCTATAGCTATATTACCTGTCATGGGTTAAAGTATAAATAATTGCAATCTTTGTTTATGCAAATTGCCAAAGCTAATGAGGAGAAGGTAAACAAATTGCTCAGTGAGAAATTGTTTGGCTTTTAAAGGGATATCAATATTGAGTTTCTAGTTTTGAAGATTGATTGCCGGCACTTTGAAGTTTTCGCTATGGCCCAAAAATCAAAAAAAAGGCAGAATGAAAAAGTGAGCAATTGCAAAGCATTGATTAATGACAAATTGTGTGGCATGCAAACGGCAAAACTGCAAATGCTTAGACCCATTTTCGCTGGCCATCATCCGAGTCATTCAAAGCGTTTGCAATGCCTGCAAAAAGGTTGTTAGAGACCCCACTCCCCCTGCTTCCTCTTCCTCCCTCCTCCCGCGTTGTTGTCGCTGTTGTTGACGCTTCTTCCGTTTACTGGTTTAGTTTTTCTTTTAGCTTACTTGGCGTAGTTGTTGTTGTTGTTGTTGCTGCTCCGTTGTTTGCTGTTGTTGCACATTTTATTAACATTTTCATTTAGTTGCATTTCGCGCTCGCTCTCTTTAGCTCTCTCTCTCTCTGTCTCGCTCTCAATATCTAGTAGCTATCTAGCGAGCTATAGCTGCCCCTTCTATCTTTCAGTCGCGTTGTTTTATTTTGCTTTTCATTGCAATTTGTGTTTCTATGCATTTTTGTGTGTGTTTTACATTCGTTTTCGTGTCGTGGCACCCAAACCCAAACCCAAAGCAGCCAAGCAGCCAAGCAACCAACCAGCCACCCACCAACGAATGCGACTACGACGACTGCCCATTTGGCCCCCCTTGCCACACATTGTTGCCACTGTTGCGCTCTCTTTTGCAGTTTGTTGAAGTTTTCATAATCATTGTCGTCGTCATCGTCGTCGTCGCAGTCGCAGTCGCAGTTGCAGTTGCAAGCCTTTTGCTTTTGTTTTTGCACTCTTTTTTTTTTTTTGTTTTGTTTTTTATATAAGCCTCCGTCGCTTTTGGCTCGGCTGGGAGATTTTCCAGCATGAAAACAATGCCGGGAAAGCGGCTTATTTTCTATGATTTAAATAATGACGAAGACAACAGTCAGCCACCTTCACCGCTACAGCAACAACAACAACACAATGATCATCGTCATCATCGTAATCATCATCGTTGTCGTCATCATGGTGATAATAATGAAAGGACAGAGAAGAAAAGATGACGACAATGCAAGCGAGACGTCATTGATATAAGATGATAACTCACAGACTGTTTGTTTTCAGTTTTAGCCAGTCTATAACATAAACATTTATCTCTATTCTTACTTTATACTATATATATATACTATACTATTGCTAATGCCTCTTATTTGTCTGTCTGATGATGAATTTTATTTCGTTTTTCTTTTACTTGCAGTAAAATGTTCATTGGCGGCCTCAGTTGGCAGACAAGTCCAGGTAAGTCTATTGCTTCAGTCACAAATTAGACGAAATTCGCTAAATTTCTCAATACCCTAGCGAGTAATTAGCATTTATTTGGTGGCTAACTAAGCCAGCTCAACTCTGACAGCTCTATGCTAACAAACCGCCCACACGTTAAACCATTATCATCTCTTCTTCTCTCTGTGCATATTGGGAAAACACGCGATTTTTACTTTGAGTGAAAGCTAGAAAAGTTTCTAGCAATCTGATGGAAAATCTTTGCAGTGAAATTAAAACTTCTTTTGTTGACGTGGGAATGGTATATCAGATTAACAACGAATTGTTAGATATACCATCGGTAAAACTTTCAATGAAAATTGCCAGAAATTAGTGCATTTTAATTGCTAAACAACTTGTTGAAAGAAATTTCTAGCCAATTAATTGAGACAGTTGCACTTTATGTTTGTATATAGGGAAAACTTGATTGACATTTACTTAAGGGATGTTGTAAAAGAGAATAAAATCATATATATTTAACTTAAGTGAGAATTTTGATAAAATTATTTAAATTTGTTCTTTCAGCCTCTCAGAACTTTCCGTTTATGCTGTTGATTGATAGTTCAGTCACTCGATAGATAATCTATGTTTGTAAAATATTCAGCTTTCTAGCTCTTACATTTTACGTTGTGTATCGCTTCAGTCACTCATTTAATACATATGAAACTATGTTTTCTGAAATATTCAGCCTTCTAGCTCTTACAGCTTGGTTTGGGCTTTGATAGAGTTTTTTAGTCAATCAATAGAATATTTCCAAATTGATGTTTTTTTAAGTCATCATTCTTGTTATCATTATTCTGCAACGTTTTTGAACTATATTCTCTTCAAATTACAGCCTCCTAGCTCATACCTGCGATATCAAATTATGTTGTGTGAAAAGCCTTCTAGTTCTTACAATTTGGGCTGTGCTTTTATTGATTAGTCGGTCACTCAATAGATAACATATCAAAGTACGATGTTCCTAAATGTCAGCCTCCTCGCTCTTACTTTATTTATGTTTATAAGTCGGTTAAGGGTTAAGATACGAATAGATTGAAATTTATGTGTTCTTTGCAATTGATCTAGATTAAAATACATTTCGTTGACACTTTTCTGAATAGTTGTGCATAAATTACAGCCTCCTAGCTCTTGCCGTTTGTGATGGGCATTTAAAGTACAGTTAAAGTTGTTGAAGATCGCTTTAAGTTTGCATTATTGCTCACCAATAAAATACACTGTTTTTGTCATTATTCTGAAAAGTTTTAATACCACGTTGTGAATAAAGTTCAGCCTCCTAGCTCTTACACTTTGGAAAAGGCATTCAACGTCAGTGTTTTCAAATTATAAACTTTCTTATCCAACTTTTCTTTCACAACTGAAACCATATCAATATCTCTACTTGATAAAGTATGCTATTAGATATTACCCCTAGCTAGATAGATGGTGCAATTCAATTATAACACAAAATTGTAGCATTCACAAAATTCTCAATAAATTTGTATCTCAATTTGTATAGCCGATTCAAGTTGAGTTGTGTTGATTCGATTCGAATTGATTCCGAATTCATTCGGTATGCAATATTCAGTTGAGTTGTTTATTTGACGATCGAAAACAATGAACGACAACGGGTTTTTGTTTAAATTGAAATTGTAATTGATGAAATGCTTGAGATTTGCTGCCGCCACCAGCAACAACAATAGCAACAACAAGGCGACGATGAAGACGCCGTAATTTGACGTCAATTGGCGGCAGTTGCACAGATGTGTTTGCTGAAGGTGAATGATGAGAAAGCGAGAAAGAGAGAATGAGAGAGAGGAAGCTACGTTCTCATTACATGCCGCATAGTTTCATTAGGCTAATCAAAAGGCGGCTCTCATCATTTGTATTAACCAAATTTGATGTTGGCCCCAAAAAATACCAAACAACAACAAGAACAACAACAACAAAAAAGCGCCACTCAAAGCTGAAAAAGCTGAAGAGACTGCAAGATGCCTTTTGATGCCTGGCTTGGCCAACTTTGGAGTGTTGCAGTTGCTGCTGCTGCCGCCAACACATCCGCCGTCGCATTGCACACACACAAACACTCAGACACACTCACACACACACATACACTCAAACACTCACACACTCATATATGTAGTTACAGTTAGCCGCATTGCTTTTTTGTGTTGTTGTCGCCGTTTGTGTTTTTGTTTAGCGAAATTGTTGGCTCCGCCCATCATCAGAATGGCACTCGGCATTACGCTAACATATTATAACCTATAGCACACACATACACTAGCACACTCGCACACTCAGTTGTACACTCATATCCATATAGATATAGTACTCATGAGTATATGCACATATATGCCCGCAATAGTTGAAGAGTCAATGCGGTCTTTGGTTTGTCTCTTTATTTCGCCTTTTTGCAATCTTTTTCGCTTGTCTATTTTATTCTTTTTTTTTTTGTTCGTTCTTTTTCGTTTCACGGTTTTTGTACCTGTGCCAAAAAAATTTTCAAATTTTCAAATGGCTTCTTCAATAGTGGCCCAACTTGAAATTGGCGAATGTATTTTTCCCTCTTTCTCCCTTCCCTGCCTGCCTTCCTGCCTTTTGTTATTTTTTCCCATTTGGTGTGTGTCTTCAATCTTTTCTAATTTTTATTGTTTTTTTTTTTTTTTTTGCTTCTTTACGTTTGGTTCCCGTTGCTGTGCTTTTTTGGCATTCGCTGGCTGGCTGGCTGCTGCTTCGTTGGCTTGGTAAATTAGCCAAAGTTTGAAATATCTACTGTTAAATTAAAGATGTGACCAAAATGTTAATTTTTCTTTGCTTTCGCTCTGCACCAAAGCGTGGGAGGTTACAATAGAACGGAATGCAATCAGTTATCAAACGGTTATGAAGTACATGATCTGTGGAAAATATTATAATGCTTGTGTACAGCATTTAAGATTTAAATAGAAAACGTTTCGTTGGGGAAGAAAAACAGAATTTACAATTATTCATTATTATTCATTTTTGAAAACAGATAATTTCTAATTCAAGAATATGAAGATTAAATTATGAATCAGTTTAAAATTCGACAAAGAAACTGTTTTGCTTTAAAGGAATTAGAAATTATCTCTCCACATTGTGCACATAAGACTCAAAAGTTTAAAAATTGAATATGGGTAATTCTCTGAGGGATGTCGCGTGCGACCAGCTTTTCAGTTACAAAAAAAAACATATTCTGAAACAATTTTAAAAATAAGTAAAGGTTATTTTTATAGCTCTAGATTAGTACTTTTATTAGAGCTATGAAAGGTTTTGGAATTTTTTTTCTGTTTTGTTTTCTGCTCTGATAATTGCAAAAATTAACAAATTCGTACGCAAAACCAAAAAATGAACGAATTGATATATTTTATCGTAAAACAGAATAAGTTACTCAAATCAATCTTAGCTCTAAAAATAGTGCTAATCCAAAGCTTTAAGAATAACCTTCACTTAATTTTAAAATTGTTTTATTTTATGTTTTTTTTTGTCACTGAAAAACTGTTCGCACGCGACATTTACCAGAGAATTACCCATATGTTTTTTAAAATTACTGGCTAAAAAACTGAAAAATTATTGTAGTTTCAGTTTAGGCATTTTTCAAATAAAATAGAAAATGAAAGAGATGAAACTGTAAAATAAAAAAGAATGACAAGCACGTAGATATATTTAAACGTGTTATGAACAAATCCGAGAAAGAATTACACAAATCTAGGCTGAACCTTTTAAGCATGTTATTCCATAATTTTAAAACACTTTTGAATCGGTAAGGAAACAGATAAGGATTGAATAATGTCAAAATATTAATAATTTTTTTAAATCTGAAAGTTTTGGTTTATTTTGATTTCGACTATAAAATGTTTATTCATTCAATAATGTTTATTAAATTTTATTCAATAATTTTGATTTACTTTTCAATCGATTATGAAACGGTTAGAGATTTAAAAAAGTTAAATGTCCATCATTCCATATTAATTATTAATTTAGTTTCAATATTGTATAAGTTTTGGCTATAAATTGTTTATGCATTGAATAATAGTTAGAACTATATTATTACCTGTTATTAAACAATTATTATTTTCTTTTGAATCGTTTATGAAACGGGTATCGATTGAAAAATGTTAAATTTGCATCATTCCATATAAATTATTAATTTTGATTCTATATTGCACAAGTTTTGGAACTGTTAAAACTGAAACATAGTATAGTAATCAACAAATTTTAATCGATTAGTAATGGTTCTACAATGAATAATGTTTAAATCTCTATTATTACATGTTAAACAACAAAACTTGATTCACTTTGGCAATCAGTTGAGAAGCATTTCCCAAATAATTGTGTTTAAATTTATACCTCTTGCTTTTAATTAAATATTTATTACGCCTTTAAGTTGCTTTTGGACATAAGGTAGAGCCATTCATTGACTCATTGTGACAGCGGTTAGGGAGCGATTATGACGTAACCGCTTTGAAGCATACAAAAACAACAACTATGCCACTTGACATCACAAGCAACTTGCAACAGACTGCGATCGTGCAATCGGCCACTCGCTTTCAAGCTGCTACAGTTACTGCTGCCTGCTACTGCTGCTGCTGCTGTCTTCACAAGTATCTTGAACTGTTTCTCAGACTCAATTTGAACAGTTTCTGAGTTGCAGTTGCTCAGTGGGAGTTGCCAGCTTTGAGTCTCTTGGCCCAATGGCAACCGGAACAAGCGCAGAGCTTTGGCTCAAGTGGCTTCCACTTCCACTTCCACTTGCGCCAAAGCTTATGCTTTTGGATTTTAGTCGCCAGCTATCGCCACTCGAGCACACAGTTGCAACTTACACACACACACACACACGCATACATCTCCCACACACACACACACACACAGACAAACACACAGAAAGACAGAGAGCATATACTTGAAAAATGCTGACAAAGACCTAATCTAGGGCGTCTATAAACATGCGCCGGGGTCTAACGTCTAACAGCATAGTTAGGCTGCTTTAGACAGGTCGGCGACAGGCTCAAACTCAGCCTCAGTCTCAGCCTCAGCCTCAGACTCAGACTGAGACTGAGGCAACAGCAACCATGAACGTACGTGTTGATAACTGCAGAGATGACGACGACGTTGGCATCCGCATTGCAGTGCGGTTGAGCACTCAAAGCGTTTTCCTACCAGATTTTTAATGATTGGCACGATTGTCTTAGCTACTTAATGATGTGCCCAAGTGCGACTAACCTACACAACCTCCCCCTCCCCCTCATCCTCCTACCCCCGCCCCAAAAATACATCATATAGGTGCAGCTTGTGAGACATTTTCATGTCAACTATGCGGCGGGCGGGGCGTATACATAACTTAATGAACTTTTCACTGATGACGCCTCTTCCTCTTCCTTTGCCTTGCCCTGCCCTGCCCTCTCTCCCTCTCTCAGCTGCTGCTGTGGCGTAATTTAATTTTAATTTCGCAAGCAGCGCGCTGGAAGTAATTGTATGCATTGAAAATGTATTTGCTGCTATCGCTGGCAAACACTCGACGATGAGCAAAGCGTTGACAGCACAGCCGGCGACAATGACGAAAAGGCGATGAGTTCGTCTCGCGTCAGCCCAATTCACAAATAATACTCGCACTTCCTCAACAACAACACACAAAAAAAAAAAAAAAACAACTAAGAAATGTTTTATGTGATTGACTGTGACATTCCCGGTATCCGTTTTCACTAAAGGCCCAACTGCGCGTTATTATTCCTAAAACAGACCAAATTAATATATCGAAAAAAATAGTAAAATATACCGAATATGTACAATATTTTTTATTTTTATATACTACCACATTAAAAATCTACCATAGCGCTTAAAATATACCAGGTTGTCGTCCAAAGCAATTAAGGCTCGAGGTCAGCCCCTCTTCTCCTTGTTAATATATACAAAAAAGTTATTTTTGTTTTAATATACCAAATGAATATACCAAAAAAATAATGCTTAAGTATAAAGCAAAGATTTGGTATATTAATGTATCAAGTGAAGTATACCGAACACAATACTCAGTATTTTTATATACCAAAACATTCAAAATATACCATAGCTTATAAAATATATCATTTTGTCAACCAAAGCAGACCTTCTACCCGTTGTCAATACAAACAAAACTGTTTTTTTTTTGTTTTAATATACCAAAAAAATACTAAAGTGCGCCAATTAGAGCCTTCACTCTTATAGTCGGGCAGATAGAAGGGCTATATCTTCTGTTGCTGTGGACGCTGATCAAGAATATATATATATATAATATATGTCATAAATATATATGTATAATATATGTCATCTGCTTGTTACATTTCCCGTAGGCAAAAACTTATATTACCCTTTTACCTTATGAGTGTCGGATATAAAAAAGAAAACTGTATAGAAGGGATGGAGGCCTTCGTTTTGTTTGTCTCACCTCTGTGGAAGGGGAGACGTTAGGCGGGGGCGGAGGTGACGCGCCGCAGATTTGTGTCAACTTGAAACAAAATTTTTGAAATACAATACGCCGGAGTGCGAGAGTCAGTTGTGTTCAGTTGTGTTGTGTTGTCTTGTGAATCGCATCGCAAAAGGCTTTTGCCGCCTTTTGCTATTTTGGCTGTGCGTTCAACTGAAATACTATTTATATATGCGCGACTCCGCGAGATACATTTGCATCTACATCTGCAGCAAGCAGCAAGCGGCAAGCGGCAAACAGACGCACATTACTCATGCAACAACACCGAAACAACGGGCATGGGCCAGAACAACTACAATTACAACAGAGAACAGAGAGGAACAGAGAAGCAGCAGTAGAAGACAAACCAAATGGAAAATCTATTCACATATCGCTCACATTTCGATGCCGCTTAGCGATAAAGTCATGCAACTAGAGACTCCTCTATATAGATATAGAGTATAGACTATATACTGCTGCGTACTTTGCGCAAATAAATATGCATTTTTTTTTGTTTTTTTTTTTTATGTGTTGTCTCGATTTACTCGCATCTCGTTCAGCAGCTCTTTGCTCGTTTGTTTTGTTTGTTTATCTGCTGTGTTTTGTGTTGGCTTTTGTCGCGTTTGTCTGTTGTCGAATGCTAAGTTTGTTTGACGCATTTCGATGCCATGCAAATGAAAATGGAGACAGCTTGTAAAGCAGTTGCTTTATTTGCCTCAGGCATTAGCTTTTTTCTCGACTTTTATTTTATTTTATTTTTATTTTTTTGACTGTCATTAACTGACAAAACGATCGAGCTATCGACCAAGTGGGCAGCTATTCAATTGAAAGCAGCTGCTAACTTTAAACAGCTGGAGTTTCCTCAGTTTAAACTGATCTTGAGTTAGACTAAAGCTTATAGCATGTTGTTTATGTATTTAAGGCTATTAAACTGCGCCAAATTTAAAACAATTTTAAGCCATGAAAATTAGTAAATAATAGCGTCTAAATAAAATGCTTTTTATTAAAAATATTTCAATTAATATTAAATATTTAATACCTGGAAATTTAGTTAAATTTGTTTCAAACAATTTTCGTTTATGTGTTTGTCAAATTTGTGAAAGGTTCCTGAAGGTTTTATCTTTCCCATCTAAGTCTTAAAGACTTCCATAATTGAAAATGTATGAAAGAAAGTTAATTTATAATTGCCATAATTATAAGTACATTTTTAATAGAATACAAAAAAGAAACCAATAATAAGATCTATAAATTATAGATTTATCTTTTCTACCGGGATCCCTAAAAATTGTATAATTAAAAAGGTATTTATAAAATATCTTAAGGTAATTTATAATGTTGTAACCCTTCGTATGAGAGTCTGCAAAAATTTCATAATTTTAAATGCATTTTTAATGGAATAACTTTACCAATGATTTCTATAAATAAAAGATTTATCTTTTATATCGGAGTCTCTAAGAAGTTCACAATCAAATTAAGCGCATTTTTAATTGCTATAAATAAAAATTGTATCTTTCATAATTGAGACTCCAAGAATTTCATAATTCGAAATGCATTTTTCGTTGAATAAATAAAGCACTGCTTTCTATAAATAAAATAATTATCTCTTATATCGGAATCTCAAAGAATTTCATAATTATAAACTCCCTTTGAATAGCACAAATAATGCAAATAGTTAAGACTTTCTGAATGAAAATTTATGACTTTAGGAGCAATTTCTATAGTTAACATTTTCAGAATAACTCACAAATAAAGTAGTTATCACATTTCAGAAACTAATGAAAAAAGCAGTTCATTGAAAGGGCAGCAAATCAATCAAAACCCAGACAATATTTTGTTCTCAATGAATTCATATCGAACTTTAAGCTTTTCTACTTCAATAAGCTACAGTTGATGGAATTGGTTATTAGTTTTTGTGTAGCGCAACTGGATATTAGATTCAATTAGAAGCTGCATTTTGAATTTCGAATAGTATATTTTAGCGAATAGTGTGTGTGTGTGTGTGAAGTAATAAGTGAGGGAATATGGAAAAAGGAAACGGGCAATCGAGCAGATGGAATTCAATCAGGAAACGAAACGATGATGGAAAATATTTTGCGTGACTTTTTAAAATCTATGCGTCTAAAAATTGTTGAAATAGCTCTGAACGCTAAGGTGGGCGGGGCTGGGCGGAGCGGTGCGAACTCTAAGCATTTAAGGATGCAGACAGGTGACAAAAATGACAGAAAGACAGAGAAATAGACGGACAACAGTTTGCCCAAGATATAGACGAAAGGGGGCGTTTTGTCGCTGCTTCGATTTCCTGATTAATTTATGCAGTCGAGGGCGACGACGACGACGATGACGATGAGAACGTTGACGATGACGATGACGAGGTTGGCAGCCAGTTAACAACAATTTGCCGCAAGCTTCGTTAAAATTGAAATGCTGCAAAAAAATTGTCAATAAAATAAGTGAAAGACTGTCGTCCAGTCGCACAGTCAGTCAGTCAGTCAGTCAGTCCGTCAAAGTGTCACACTGTCATTCACTGACTCAGAGTTGCGTCCATCAGTCAAAGTTCAAGCGGACTCTTCGTCCTCTCAGTCTCCGCGCTTTGAATCTTTATCCAGCTGTCTCTGTTTTTTGCCGTGCAACATTTCCTGTTTGCTCCGACTTCTTCTTCGTCTTCTTGTCTCTCAGTCTCTGTTGTCTCTTTACGCCAATCTTTGGTCATGTTTTTGCAGCTCGCTTCATTTTCCTTTTGAATGTGATTATCCTAAGGCTGTTGGTGTGTGTGTGTGTGTGTGTGGCTGTGGCCAAGCGCATCTTCTTCGGCTTTGATAGATGGTCGCCTCGTTGGCTGCTGCTGCTGCCTGCCTGCTTTCCACTTTTGCATTGCATTTAATGTCCTGCACTTGTCCAAGTGGCCACCAGGCAACCAGGCTACCAACTACCAGGCTACCAACTACCAGGCTACCAACTACCAGCTGTCTGGCTCCTTGTTCGCTGTTTTGTTGACTTTGGCACGAGTTTGGTTAAAAAGTTCACACATGCAACACGCCCCTCACAACACACACACATATATATTTATATATATATACACATATATAGTATAGTGTATAGTGTATCTTTGTTGGGCTGCTCGTTTTTCATATATGTGTGTGTCCTGGTCATGTTGTTGCGCCTTTGGCGTTAGCCCCGTTGTTGTTTTTATACCTCGCAAGCCAGCAAATGACTTTAGAGTGTCGAACAGCTGCTAAACAGCCTTAAATATCTCATTAAACTGATTTATATCGCTAAACGCGCAACTAACTGTTGCTGTCCGTGTTGCAGTTGCTGTCATTTAGTTATTCAAATGTATGCTTATTAACGTATGATTTGCAATTGATCGTAAAATTTGCATTGCATTTAAATTAAAGTTTTGTTTAAGCTTTAGTGTATTTTAGATTAAAGTTGGGAATAGTTTTTCAGCAAGTGGGCAGTTCCCAACAATATTTTAAATTTATATTATTTACATATTATTTGAAAATTGCTCATTAAATTTTTATTGCATTTGCACTTTTGTTATTATTAATTTTTGTGTGTTTAAGAATTCAATTGTTTTCATATGATTCTACTTAGTAATATATTCTGAGCAAGTGGGCAGCACCATATTAATGATTGGCAGAGCTGCACTGACAGAGTTGCCAGATTATTATTTGTAAAGATTATTCGTTTTTTCATGGCAAAATAAATGATTTTATCATTTTTTCATGCAATTGATGCTCCAATTTTAAGTGCATTGAAATTAAAATACCTTAAAATCAGTGCAACAAAAGTTGTTTCATATCTCAAAAATATAAACCATTTAATAGTTATGTTGTCATTTTCGATAGAGGTAATCTTATGGATATATCTATTGATTTTAATCTTTTTAAAATGTCCGAAAATTAACAATTTACTTGAAATGGAAAAGGAAGTTTATAATGTATTGTAATGTTAATATGATCATGATAAATATGCTTTAAATTTCATACTATGGCGGAATGTGTTTCTTTTAATTGTGGAACTATCCTTTTTTTTATTTGAAGCTATAATTTTAGTCTCCAATGTGTTGAAAATAACATCAATGACCGTTAATGAATGACCATCAATGAATCGTTAACCAAAGCTTGCAGTGTATTAACATAAACATTTGAACTCCATAAATTATATGAAACTTATGTTAAGTAGCCAAAGAAGTTGCACGTGTTTTATTAACGCTTCCGTCAAGATCTTTCCTGACGAAAAACTTTGTTCTCTATAATGTATTCGTTTCGTTAAAAAATATAATTTTCTTTAAAGTATTTTAATCTCTCATTATGACTGATTGTTTTTCTCAATCAATTGCTTAACTTCCCCGTCTTTGCCTATTTCCAGGGTATGTCTCAGTCTTGTATCATCAACTTTGGCTTTCTTATTTCGACTATTTTTTTTGTTGTGTAGACTTCTTCATGGTGTGTTGGCTTTCAACTTTAGGGGGCGTCTGTCTCCGGTGTGCTGTTTGAATATTTACATAAGTGACATTGCATACACCCATGCACACTTCTCTCCCTCTCTCTCGCTCTATCACTTTCTCGCACACTATCTCCCTCTCTGTTAGTTGCATACGTGCATTAAATGCTGCTGGTGCTGGGCAACAATTAATTAACTTGTATGAGTATCAAACGTCGTCATCGTCATCGTAGTCGGCGTCGTTGTCGTAGCCTTTGGTGGCTTTTAGCAATTTCAAGTCAGGCCGCCTAAATGCATGCTACGTAAATTTTAAATTAATAAGCATTGCGCATACGCCGCCGGGAACCATGCGAGACCAAGCACAGAGTGAACGAAACAGAGAGAGAGAGGGAGGGAGAGAGAGCGAGTGTGTGAGAGAGAGGGCGAGAAGTCGTTTCGAAGCCGCCTCGAAGCTCGATTGTAGCCGCATGTGGTGCTTGTCATATGCCATTATCATGGAATGTTCATTCTGGCCCAACTAATAGACAATTTTTTGGCAACCGAAAATGGAATAAACGTGCTGCAGCAGCAACGCGGGAAAGGGAAAGAGAGGGGTGCACTGCAGGGGATCCCTCCACCCAAAAAAAGAAGAAAAACACGAACTCGAACTATGTCGAGGCATCTCGTGACGTTGCCAAGGATTCGCCTGGTTGTTGCCGTGTGCAGCGGAAGCATTTAAATTAAGGACGACACATTAAAATTATGCAATAACAACAGCTATTATTATGTGAGAGACACAGAGAGCAAATATATATGAGAGGCGCAGAGGGCAGTGCTGACTAAATTGTAGTTAAACTTTAAGCGACGCCCACACCCCTCTCTCCCCTCTCTGTTCTCCTCCAACTCTTTATCTCTATCTGTGAATAGAATGCACTTTTTTTCTTCTTATTCTGCTGTTTTTTTGGGTGCCTCTGTTGAAGCAGTTTAATGAGCGCTGTGAATGTCAACACCCAACGAGTCCAATATAACAAAAAAGCCAGAGAGTGGGCGTCGGAGGGGGAAGTAGGTGGTGGGCGGGGCTTGCGGATGAGGCATGGGAAGTCATAAGTCGCAAGTTGTGCGCCCTGGCTAAAAACTAAAATAGGCAAAGCAGAAGAGCAAATATGCAGTCAGGCATAGCAGCCACACTCACACACACACACACACACGTATATGCACACACACACAGCACACACACACACACACAGCACACACACACACACTCTTACACCGCATTGACTTGGGATTTCGGGTGTAGCCGGTGGCACCCAACCGGGTTATCGACTTTATGTGTTTGTTGTTTTCGTTCGGTTCCCAGGCGTCGTTTCCTTGTCTTTTTGTTTTTTTTCTTCCTTTTTTTGGGTGCCTTCCTCACTTTTCAATTGCAGACGTTGTGCTCCTGCTTGATATTGGCTTTCATTCTCGGCTGTTGCTGCCAATGCAATGTTAGGTGCATTGATTTGCTACAACTACAACTACAACGGTAACTACAACGGCAACTGCGACCTTTTGATGCACGCAATTGCTGTGTTGTAGTTGAAATCTTTGCAGCGCAACCTGAAGATTATGGCTGAGAGTCTAGTGAAGTGGATAATGCGAAGAAAGCTCAAGCAAAACGTTAAGATAGATGGTCAAGCATGCTAAGAAAAGCAAAAACAGATTGCTATACAAAGCAAGTCGAATGTTAAATTAATGAAAAACAAGCTATAAAATTCTTTGCTGCTCTTTTTTTGTGTTTACTCGAAAGAGCGTTTTACAATGAATGGCATAGCTTAATATCCATTTAATTGGCATGGAAATCGCATATAATTAGCGCTGTTAATTATACACGCCACTCAGACGGCAGAAGGGTAAAGAAATTTAATTTTATTTGAGCTTAGCTCATGGTGAACAAGAAAGTCCTTGTGTTTACTTCGTTAAAGTCGTTTTAAGTTCTTCAAACTGATAAACATATGCAAAAACAGTTTAAAATATGTAAATGACAAATTGATTAACCAAATGTTTGATTTATTTTGTTTTGTCTTAATAATAGTGTTCTTATTTTTGAGAAAATTCCTTTTGGAAAAAATGTTTGTGCATATAAACTCATTTGCAGAAAGTTTCAATTTGGCAATAAGCAGTGATTTGTTCAACTAATGTTTACTCCCCATTTTTTAATCTAATCAGCTAGTAACTACATTGAAAAGCTAGAGATTTTTGTAGATTATTACAACATTCATATTAAATAAATTCAAATAAATCGTCAAACATTAGTTCATAAAGAACAAAAAATATTTAAAAAAAAAATCCTGAGTTCAAACACTTCTTTAAAGATGTTTAGCTCATAAGTTGAAGTCTGATTAGGCTAGGATTACTATTCGCAATATTTTTTAGAAACATTAAATATATTAAAGAGTAGATTTTTGTGTACATTGTCTAATCATTTGTATGCAAGATATTTGAATAAAAGTTTCTTGATCTTTAGTTGATAAAGTACAAGAAGTATCCAATTAATATACTTTTTCATTAAAACTCTATGAATATTTTTCGCAACATTTAAAAATATTTATTTTATAAATATAAAAATATAAAGGTTAGATATAATTACACTAACACTATTACTAAAGCACTGGATGCAAAGGCTTTCGACTTACATTTTCATTGTCCTAACATTTGTAAGAAATATATTGAAACAAATGCTGGAGGCTTAATAATAATAATATTTTCTAAAAAAAATATGGGTTTAACCAAAATTCTATTTTATTTAATGGCTAAACTTGATTAAGCTTTTAAGCAAAAACTTGCTTAGTATTATATTACTTAAAATATTTACTTCAAGCTGTGTATACCGAAATAATATGAGCTTTTTTGTATATTGTGCTACAAGTTTTATGAAAAATGCTTGCCAAAAAACTGCTTAAACTTTATTTGATAAAATGCAAAAAGTATTTCAATAAAATACTCTCTTTACCTTTGTTTAACTCATGTTTATTAATCCTGATATTTAGTCTAAATACATTAAAAGAATAGAAAGCTTCTACATGACAAATATTTCAACCAAAGAACAAAACTAATTAAATAGACTTTTTGTGGTAAATTTTTAGAGATAATGCTTCACTTCTCACTTCTCTGCTAACAATATTTATTTTTGGCTTTATTCACATGGATACATTTTTAGAGTTCTCTAATATAACTAAATATGCCATGTCCCGTATTTAAGAGTTGGCAAATTTATCGCCGAAAAAAGCGCACTACAAGTGGCTTTAGAGTTGCAGCTCTCGATTTTATGGTCGCATTTAGTTGGATAGTTGTGTCAGCTTTTGTGGCTTTTTCGTGTTGCACTCTCAGAATGTTGTTTGTGTGTATGTATGTGTGTGTGTGTGTGTGTGAGGCAGAGGAAGAGGAAGACTACTTAGTTGCCGGCTTATCAACGGGACTTGCTTGCCGACCGAACTTCGGTAACAACTTAGCCTTCATTGCTTACAGTTCGTTGCATGTTCGTCTCTAACAGGCGACATTTTCCGACGTTGCCGCTGCTGCTGCTGCTGCCTCGCATTGTCACCAGAGAACAGACTCGGCCAGACAGACAGACAGTTATCCTCGAAGCCGAAGTCGAGTCGAGTTGAGTCTAAGGTTGTGGCAAGGAGACTGCGGCAAAAAGGCGACGTAAGAGACGTCAACAGACACAGACCTTTGCCTCAGTCGCGCTTCCGTTTGCAGTGAGTCAAATATATTGCCAACTTCCTGCAGCGCCGGTTCGGCAGGAACACCCAGCACAGCCACCTTCTTGATAGGCTTTTTGTCGTCGACGACGACGACGACACAAAACGACAACGTGCCCCATAACAAACAAAAAATTCCAGTTAGAAATACTCTCTCTCGATTCTCCATTCTCGGTTCTCGCTTGTCGTCATCGAGTTTAACTTCCCATATACCACGTACAATGAAAGGCTCAAGACTTGTTTGCACTTCATTGCTGAATAATATAGCTAAATTGAGTTTCGGCTTGAAGTTTACTTTGGGCCTCAAATGATGCATAGCATGAAGTTGCATTATTAGTTTAGTATGCTGCTCTTTCTAGTCCATGTAGTTTATCGCTACAATTGCTGCAGGGTCTAGAAATATGAATTACAGCAAATTGGGTGTATTTCAAGTGTTTGTTTGGTAAGATTATCTTGTGAAAATTAAAGTTTGTTTTCTTATTCATAATAAATTTAGAAATTTGAAAAATATGCCAGCCAAATATACCAATATCAAATGTAGACTATCATAAACGCTGGTCCAAGCAGTCGTATACGTAATATTTATTTTTGTTTAGTTTAAATGCATATGTTTTCATATTGTGGGAAAAAGAAAATTTATATTTACTTATCGTAAACTTAATATTCATTTTTAATCAATTAAATTTGTTTTTGTTTTTATATATAACATTTCTTTACACGTTGTTTGGTTTTAAAAATAAACTCAACTGTATATATATTGTATTTATTTTATAAGTTTTTTTTATTATAAGTATTGTGACATAGTGAGCAAAAACGTGGAAACGATATCGTAGAATTGAGAACCTTTATACTTTTCTTTATTTTTCTTTCTGTGTAGTTTTGAATCTCTAGACACTTGCTGCTAAAGAAAAAGAAATAACTTTTCTAATTTTATTATGTTGCTTAAATGATGATATAGTACAAAGTAGTGGTAGTTTATATTTTTATAATTTCTATGTTAAAATTATAAAATTAGTAAAATGCCGTTCATTATAATAATGTGAGTAATGAAAAATTCTGTTTTATTTATTTTTATTATCATATAAATGGTCATAATTGAAATTATTATCAGCTAAAGTTAAAATAACGGGTATACTAGCTGCACAGGCTAGAATAAGCATTAGGCACTTAATTTTTAATCATTGTGCCAAACATTCTGTACGGGTATTTTTTAAAACTAAAAAGAGATTCTCAAAATTCGATGCCTATTTTTCTAGTGGAAACAATTTAATTTCAATATTGAATCTTAGCTTGTCAAGTTCTCTTCATTCCAACTTTACAGGGTATTGGCATATACTAAAAATTCTAGACCCGGCTCTCGACATCGATTAAGTTATTACGAAATGTGCGCTACGTGCAGCGTCTTCGTTGGCACTCACACACTCAGGCCTACACACACTAACACACACACTCACACACATATGGACAAATACAGATGTATCTGTCTGCGTGTGGCTGAGTCTGAGCCTGGTTGTCTGTAGTCCGTTGCCTGTAGTCTGTAGTCTGCAGTCTGCCACCCGCATTGCCACAGGACTCACGTAATTTTTGCCTTAGCCTTAAACTGGGTCACAATTTTCGTACACGTTGCTTTGCTTTGCTGTGCTCTGCCTGTGCCTCTGCCTCTGTCGCTGCTTTGCATAACCGAAAATTTGTATCGTTGCAGACATTTTTGTTTACCTGCGACTCCCTCAACCCCCCGCCTCAACAGAATTGTTGTTGGGGTTTGTTATTATGTCAGCTGAGCTGCCGGATTGACACGCGTGCATATTTCGAGCTGCTGTCTGTCTATCTGTCTGTTGGTCTGCTTGTCTCTCCGACTTTGTCTGTCTGTGCTTTGGGGGCGAGGCGAGGTCAAGTCAAAGAGTGTCACAACATGTCTGCTTCCGGTGCACACTCACACACACATACGTGTAAGAGAGTAACATGCACACAAATACAGAGTTAGACAGACACGCGCGCCTGCTGACGGTGTTGTTTACATATTAAAGTTGCATGACCCCGCCAACTGTAACAGCAACAGCAACAACAAGAAGAACTCGCCTCGACTCGAGCAACAACAATGTTTACGAAGTTACCAACAACAGCAACAACAGCAATTACGACAGCAAAGCAAGAATGCAATCAGAGCTGCGGCTGCAACTTCATTGCACAGCTGTTAAACGTCGCCGCTGTTAACTCACTGTTAGCTCGCAGCTGCTTAAGCTCCAGCAAAAACACGCGCTCTCTCGCTCTCTCTCTTTTTCACTGCGTTCGCTCTTTGCTTGCGCTCGCTCTCTTACATAGTTCGCACTCTCTTTGGAATGTTGCACGTGTTTTTGGCGAGCTTTGGCTTTGGCTTTGCCATGAAAGCGCTTTTCATTCATAAAAATGGCTGACAAGCTTTTTGTGCTGTTGCCCGAAAGCGACGCTAGCTGGCGCCAGCTGAGCAAACAAAAAACCGTACGCGAATTGCAATACATTTGTCTCCCCATTGCTCATCCTTGTCAGAGTCAGAGTCAGCTTCAGCGTCGCAATCCTGACACGACGATATTCATGTCCGCCCCTTAAATGTCAGTCGCTTGTTTTGATGCAAGCTCACGCGCCGTAAACAACTTATTATCATTGCCTTTGACTGGCTTTTCTTTGGCCAAATTTGTTGGCTGCCTTTCAAGTTACACTCACACACACACACAAGCACATAGAAGCATTGCTCATACGCCCCGTATAGCGGAAATGCAACGCAGACATTTGCAACGCTATTTTATTCATCTGCCTTTTTTTTACCTTTTCGCGTCGCCAATCTACGACGCCTGATCAGCTCAAGTCGATGACGCGGTGTCGGTGGCGTCGCTTAAGTGGCCCCGTCCTGGCTCCCCAAAGAAAACTGAAAGAAAAACTAAGCGAAGAGAAAAAAATCCATCAAGCCGCGTGCCAAGTTTCAAATTTCACGACTTGCATTTCATTTGAGAGCTGCCATTGCAAATGATGTTACACGCCTCCAAAGCTGGCAAACTTTTATCTGTTTGAAAATGTTTTATTTGCGCTTTCCCTTTCTTCCTTCTTCGCATCCTTCGTCCCCTTTCTTTCCTTTTTTCCTGTGTGGTGGTATAAATCATAAATACACTCACATTTCATTTGAAATAATTTGTGGCATATTGGCAATTATTCATTCTTTTTTCCCTGCTCTTCTTTTCTGTTGTGTTTGTGTGTTGTCGTTGAAGTTGTGTCCTGAGCTTTTCAATGGCATCGCATCGGCTTAAGTGCGACGAATTTTTCCTGATGTGGATTTTGTTGCGGATTTGTTGTTGGCTTGGGTTTATCTTTTTTGGCCTGGCACAAAAAAAAGCAGACGACGATTGCGGTGACATCGCATAAAAGGTGTAGACCATAAAATGTTATCTATACTATATATACTTTATATATATATAGCATGTGGGGTCACAATTGTTCGCGAGGGGATCAGACGGGGGAGGGATTCAAGCTAAAGTTGATTTAGTGCTGCGCTCTTGATAAGGCAACAACAACGGCCAACATGAGTTTGGTCCAAGATGCGCAATTTATTATTATGAAAATGTAGTTGAAACAACAAATAAATGGTTGACAGATTGCAGATTATGCTAAGAATAACTATAAATTGTGGGATGAGTTGCAGATTTAGTTATAGATTTTGAATGTGGCTTTGATAAGTCGTTTGACTTCAACTGAAACTAATAAAGTGTTGTGGTCAAATAATGAAATCAATCGCAATAAAATGTAGTGCATTAAAACTATAATTAAGAGCATGGTGAACTATGATTTGTATTATTCTGCAATCAGTTTAAAAGTGCTTAACTCAGTATGAAGCTGTTGTTGGATTTAACATAATTTTACTTATTTTATTTCCCATTCAAACAAATCAAAAAGGAAACTTAAGAATATCAAAAATGAACTGAATATTTTTGTGCAATTTAAATGTTCGATTAGATTAGTTGATTCAATTTTTCAAAGGTAATATAGCAGAAGAATGAATGATGGGTAAGGTAGAAATTTGGTGTTATAATTTCTCCACAAAATCGTAATTGAAATATGGTTTCTTTGATAATTACACAATAATATATTTTTATTTAATTCTATTGAGTATACTGATTTATTTAAGTACTGAATACAGATCTTTCAAAGCAAACATTTATTATTTAATAATACTGTACATATCTTTTATAAGCGGGGAATTTGTATTATTTAAGACCAATAACTTAACCATACTATTTTGCATTTGTAATAAATTAAATCAATCCGTTCAATGGCATTTACAAATTACAATTTAATAGCGGCACCAATTTGTGTTAATTGCCATTAAATAAGTAATAACCATTAGAACTAGCTTTGCTATCTTTTAAATTGAATTATTAAGTTGTTTTGTTGAGAGAACATCTTATTAAACAATGTGATTGAATATTCTATAAATTTAAAGGAATGAAAAAAGAGTACAGGCCAGTTTGGATTTGTTTACGTAAACAAATTAACTTAGTTAAAAAAAAAAATTGTAATAAGTTCAATATATTATTTTAATATTATATATAATTAAGGGGTACTAACAATTCAGTCTTCTTACTCGATTATTACTAATTGCGAACGCTTAGTCTTGATGCATTGACATTTATAATTACATTTTAGACTATAAGAAATATATATATAGTTTTTTTTTTTTTAATATATGAGGTCTCTTTTAACTATCATAGATGAGAAAGTTAAGCAAATTATGTTATTTACATTTATTTGACATTTATTTTTGTCGTTCATAAATACTAGACAACTTATTTTTAGTAATCTTAGCCACAATTTGACAATCATCATCAATAAACACTTTAGGCAATAAAGAACTTATGTTTAATGCTCATGAACTATGTTACAAATGCTCAATCTTACAGCACTTGCAACGAAATGAGATTATGTTAAAAACAAATTGACCCTCGTCGAAATACTTCGTGGCGAAATATGCTAAGTAAAAGGGTCAATCAATGTGGTAATTTTATGTTAAGCTCAATTGCTAAATCACTTCTCCCCAAACACTCTCTCTCTCCCTCTCTTTCTCACTCCTCTCTCTTCCCCTTTTCAAACCCATCGCTAATTCGGTCCAGTGTGAGTTTTGTGAGTCAATGCGGCTTATCCTGAAATTGCCACAATTCGCATGCAAATGCCAACAAATTGTCGAAATAAAAAACGAAAGAAAATGAAAATGAAAAACTATCAGCGAAAAGAGAATTGATTCGATTAACCTTTTCAGCAGCAGCTGCAAGGGAAATTCATAGAGGGAAATAGGGTTAAAAAAAGCAAATCAAAAACCAGCAACATCGATGATAACTAGTGGCAGCTTAGGGGCAGCTTAGTGGGCGTGGCAGCGCCCCCCTGCTTCTGATCTATTCAATTGCGAAGCGAAAAGCGCTTCAATGGCAGGTGTTAATGTATCTCTCCCTGGCAAATGTATCTTTCAAATGCTGTTGCTGTTGCTGCTGCCTCGCCAATGAATTGCAATGAAAGCTAATTTGCCAATTGGTTCTATCTCTTGCCCTTCCCCCTCTCGCTGTTCCCCCTTGGTTATTTTGCTGCATTCTGAACCAGTTAGCAAAGTGTGATTAAATGTGTTTTGCAGCTTTTGTTGCGTGTTTTTATTGCCAGTTGCCTGCACAAATGAAACAGATACACAGATACATAGATACAAAGATACAAAGATACACATGCACATGAGACATTAGACATTAGACAGCGCTCTGTTCTGTGTTCTGTGCTGTGTCGTGCATTTTGGAAAATGTGCTGCCACAGGACAAAGCAACACAATACCAAATATCCCCCTCACCCTCCCCCTTCTCCACCTCCGCCACTCGAATCGCTTTTGTGTTTCCTTCTTGGTTTTTTTTTCTGCTGAGTTGCTAAAAAACTTCTTTTCAACAAAACGCTCTGCGGTCGAAGCGCTAGAGGAAGGGGGGAGGGGAAATTGGAGGACTTATAAAATTGGGTTGGGATTGCTTTGCTTGCCTTTGCCTGTGTGTGTGTGTGTTTGCTGCAAACAAGCGACGAGCTAAGCAACAACAACAACAACAACAACCCCCAATGAAAGTGAAAAAAAGCGAAGAAAATCTGTTTGCATATTACAGAGCAGCAGGGGGCGTGCTTGCTGAAAGGGAAGGGAAGAGGAGAGGAGAAGAGAGGGCGACAGTCGCTGCGGCAGATTGAAGGCAGCTGCGCTTCCAGCTGCGCACGCTAGGTGTCGCCAGCGTGCAGCGCGTTCGAGCATCTTCAAAGTTGAAGTAATGCGGCCTCAAGTGGCGGCAGCCCACAACAACGTCGCCAAACGTCATCATCATCATCGTAATCATCATCATCGTCATCGTCATCGTCATCTCTCTCTTATATGCCACTCGTCCTTGCCGCACGCTGGGAGGAGAAAGAACGTCGCCCCGTTGCCATTTAAAATTGCTTGGCTTTGGCGCTTGTCCTCACCTGTGTTATGTTTTGAATGAACGCCTGGGTCTTTTATCTTTTCATAAATTTTTTCGCTTTTGTGGCGTCGTCGTCGTCGCTGTTGCTGTTGCTGCGGCTGTGGCTGCCACAACCTGCGCCACTTACAATCACTTTTATTTCGCTGCGCGGCGCGGCGCGCAAGTATTTTCCAAGTTTTTCTTCTTTCTGCAGCACCATTTTAATGCTCAACAAAATTTGAATTGAATTTGCCGACAGGCCGCGTTGGATGCGTTGCTCTAAAATGGCTGCTGCTCGTGCTCGAGTTGCTCGCTGCCTTTTTCCCCATTCGTTCGTTCTTCTCTTTCCTTTTTTATTTTATTTCCAATTTGCATCGTCGCTGCCTTCAATTTGCCCCAAAAAAAAAAAGAAGAAGATGGAATAACGAAAGCAGCTGGCAGCTGCAGGCGCAAACTTCAACTTCAGCTTCAACTTTAGCGTCAGCTTCAGCTTCGTTTTCGTTTTCGGCTTCAACTTACTGCTCGCTGAGACAACGACAACGACAACAACAGGTAAAAGCAAGCACAGCTGGTTGCCAGGTACTCGCTGGTTATTTTTTTTTCTTCTAGTTTCACGCTTTTGGGTTTCCTTAATCGTTTATCCTTGGGATTATGGTAACATAACAATGCCCAAAGCGACCGAAGCGTCGTCGTCGTCGTCGTCGTCGTTTGGCGTCGCTTGCATCCTTGCGGGCTCTGTAATTGGATGTGAAATGCAAGCTAAACTTGGCCAAGACGTGTCCTGGGAGTTTCCCAGAGTGTTTCTGCAATTGAGCGCTGCAAATGCGCATTTAATTCGTTACCCAGCAAATGCAAAGTGCGAAGAGATAGAGCGAGGACGGGGGGAGAGAGAGAGAGAGGAGAAACAACACCTTACTTAACCCTCCATGATGGATGGAGTTGCGAAATCTTTTGATTTATATAGTTATCGTATATATGGGTAGCGAGTCATAAATATGCCAGCGAGTAAAGCTCTTAAGTTGTCACTTTTTGACAAATTTGCCACACACAAACACAAACACACACACACACTTTAAGCAACTAGCGATCGCTGGCAACTGCACTTAAAGTCCGCTTAACCACAAAGTGTTGCGAATAAATTCAATATTTATTTGCCATCAAGTAGATAACGTAATGCATTTGTTGCAGTCAACTTTACTCGCTGGTTTCATTTGGTGGTAAATGAAGCAGCGTTGATTACATTGACTACTCGTTACTTACACTATTTAATTATATATTAATTTATAATTAAACAAATGCAATGAATTATGTAAGTTTACCTTGTTAATTTGTTGCAGTCAACTTTACTCGTTGGATTCTTTTTCCAACTCATTATTTAATGAAGCGAATTAATTACATTAACTACTCGTTACTGGTTGTCCACAATATATATTTATGTGTTAATTTATAATTATGTGAATAATGCAATGAGCTGAGTAAGCATAATTTGTTAATTTGTTGCAGTCAACTTCACTCGCTTGTTTCATTTGCGGGTTAAAAAGCAACGTTGATTAAGTTACCTACTCGTTACTTACACATTTTAATTATATGTTAATTTATAAGAGCAAATAATGCAATGAGCTTAATAAGCATACTTTGTAAATTTGGTTCAGTTTACCCTTTGAATTCTTTTGTCAATTCGTTAGTTAATGAGACAACGTTGATTACATTAACTACTCGTTACTGGTTGTCCACAATATATATTTATGTGTTAATATATAATTATGTGAATAATGCAATGAGCTGAGTAAGCATAATTTGTTAATTTGTTGCAGTCAACTTTACTCGCTGGTTTCATTTGCGGGTAAATGAATCAGCGTTGATTACATTAACTACTCGTTACTTACACTATTTAATTATATGTTAATTTATAATTAAACAAATAATGCAATTAACTATGTAAGCATACTTTTTTAATTTGTTGCAGTCAACTTTACTCGTTGGATTCTTTTTCCAACTCATTATTTAATGAAGCGAATTAATTACATTAACTACTCGTTACTGGTTGTCCACAATATATGTATTATGTGTTAATATATAATTATGTGAATAATGCAATGAGCTGAGTAAGCATAATTTGTTAATTTGTTGCAGTCAACTTCACTCGCTGGTTCCATTTGCAGGTTAATGAAACAGCGTTGATTACATTAACTACTCGTTACTTACACTATTTAAATATATGTTAATTTATAATTAAGCAAATAATGCAATAAACTATGTAAGCATTTTTTGTTAATTGGTTGCAGTCAACTTTACACGTTGGATTCTTTTGCCAACTCGTTAGTTAATGAGGCAACGTTGATTACATTAAATACTCGTTACTGGTTGTCCACAATATATAATTATGTATTAATTTATAATTAAATGAAAAATGAAATGAACCGTGTAAGCATACTCTGATAATTTGCTATAGTCAATTTCATTTGATGATGATTAAATGATGTTGCTCTATTAATTTGCTTAAGTTAATTTTACTCGCTGGAATCATTGCCAACTCGTTAGTAAACGAAGCAGCAATGTTTATATGATCTTAGTTGGCTACTCGTTACTCACTGTGTGCATAACATGGTAATTTATGATTAAGTGACTGCAAAGGGCTGAAGAAGTTCATTTCACTCAAAATCATTGCAATTTCGTTAGTTAAGGATTACTCGTCACTTGATTCCTTTAAAGCAATGAATCCTTTTCTAATAGTTCGTTACTCGCTACTTGTTGTGCATAAAATATCTTTATATATGAATAACGAAATCAGATGAGTAAACAAATTCTTTATATGTAATAAACTCTATGTCGCTAAAAATGATTACTCACCAACTTTAATGAAAAGAGAACTCAACTTTCCTTTTCTCAATGTTGGTTACTCGGTACTTTTTTTGTGCAATAAATTAGATGAAAAGTTATAATTAGGCGAATAGTTGAATAAACCATGTATGCTTATTCTGTTAAATAGTTACACTCAATTTACCTTTTTGCAATTATGGTTATCTCTATAGGTAAAAATTACTCGAGACTCAATACTCGTTGCTTTTCTTTATGTTGAAGCGAATAAGTTAAATTTCATCTTATAATTTCTATGTTGCTTCACTGCTGCTAGTTATTAAGTTTTTCCATTTGAAGTTATTTTTGTCTTTGGTTTGATTTCTGTTTAACAACTCCTCAATGTTGTTTTTGTGATGTCAATCAGTTGACTTATTTTTGACACTCGACAATCATTATTGTTGGATATGACATATTAAGATATGATGCAACAAGGACCTTAACTTTACATTAATTTAAGACAGGTTTACCTTAAAGGGTTTAATTAAATTCAGTATTTTTAATTACTGACAATCACGCATTTAAATAAGATACAATAAAGTTTCGTAGAAATTACTTTGTTTCTTTCATCATGAAATCTTTAATTTATCATCATTCCATCATTTACTTAAGCTGATAGAATTGGCTGCACAAGTTGTCACTGCCGTCATTCAATCAACGAAAGTCTTTAGTTGGCTTGTCAAACAATGTAAAATTCAAGAGCACCGAGTGATCACTGTATTGCACTCGCAAAATATTTATAAATATTTAGAGCCAAACAAACCGAGTTCATGCATAATGTATTGCTTGTGTCTGTGTTGTATCTCAGCACTCGATTTGCACATTCATCATTGCCATTTAGTAACCGAGCTGTCGGCACTTATCTCTCCAGCCGACAACGAGTATTATGTAAAATGCGAATGTGTATATATATGGCCAACTTTAAGGCAATCAGATTAGATACAAAGCACAAAAAAAAAGAGAAGAGAAGAGGAAAACGAAATATACGCTTCATCATTTAAGGATTGCAATTTTACGCAGCATTCGAATTCGCTTTGGCCATTTTGCAACTTACTTTCCGACTCTATCTCTCTCTCTTCCACTCTCTCTCTCTCTCTCTCTCTCTCTCTCTCTCTTTCTTTCTGCCTCTCGTTCATCGCTCGCATATAGAAAATTGCATACACAAAAGTACACCACAAAAGCCGCACTTACGTAATACATCACAAAATGTCCAAACAAGGTAAAAGGATTTCTCTCCAGCAGCCTCATTGCCATTGCCAACCACCGTGTGCTCCACACAGCTTCGCCTCGCTTCCCTCCTTGCCCTCTCCCCATCCTCCCCCTCTCTTCGCTGCTCCTCAGCCATATTTTTGTAAGCCAAAATGCAGCTTAACATATCAGCGCCAAAACGAAACGAAGCGAAAGCGAACCGCTGACCGAGCTGTAGCTATAGCTCCAGCTCCGGCTTTGGCTGCTCTTCACGACGATGCCCCAAGCACCTGCACAGGTGTGTGTGTGTGTGTGTGTGTGGGGCAGGCAGAGGTCGGCGGAGGAGGGGTGCAGCATATAGCTACGTGCTACGTGTGGAGGCTGCTGCGGTAATTAATGCAGCGCGTTTGCGAAAATGCGAATACATTTCGCCATTTTGCCTCGCCATCCAAGCTAGCTAGCAGCGAGAGTGTGTGTGTGTGTGTGTGGGTGTGTGCTACAGATACAGATACTGTATGGGGAGAGGGGGAAGTGGTGAAGAGGTGTAGAAGGTAAATGTATTCACGCTGAAACGATTTTGGGTGCACGGCGACACCTTGGTTTGGCGCCCGCCAACTGTAAACACATACATATGTATGTATGTAGGTGTGTAGGTGTAGGTGTGTAGGTGAACGTAGCGAGATATTCAGCACCCCCCCAGCCCCTTTCTCAGCTTGCCACACATGTGTGAAAAGTTCCACGTTGCGCTGTTTTGGCAAAATGCAAACGACGACAACAATTGAGGAGCGTAGCTGGAGCTGAAACTGAAGTTAAGAGAAGAAGAGGAAGAAGCTATAGTAGAGGAGGAGGGAGAAAGGAGGGGAAGCAGCTCTAGCTGTATTCAAAGTGAAGAAAATCAAGCAGAAATTTAAAATTTGAATATGTTTTTCTTCGAGATTTTGCTGCCCGATGACGCTGCCATTTGTCTGCTCTACGTTTACCCTTCTCTTTCTTTCTCTTCTCTATTT